>JAJOOF010015919.1:0-11178 GCA_029582545.1 Solanum lignicaule
CATACTTTGAAAATTAGGGTAAATCATGGAATTCGCATAAATTCTTCATAATATCATGAATCAACACTAAATTAATCATATATGTGTAGTATCCAACCATTTGGAATCATACCCACCTAAAACCCATACATTGGAAGCAACCCTAGCTTGATTGGGGTTCTTCTTCCCAAATTTTTTGGAAATTCTAGGGGACTCTATGGATGGAAGAACCCATAGATTAAGAGCTAAACATACCCTAATCAAATACCTATCACAAGACTTTAGCAATGGAGCTTTTGTTCTTGACCTTAGCTTCTTCTTCAATGGAGGTTCTTAGAGAGAGAAATAGTTGAGAGGAGTGATTTGGGGTTTTGAATTGTGTCTAATGTAAAGTTACTTAAACTTGGGGGCTAATGACTTAAAATTTTATATATAGGTGTATAAAACCCTTACAAAACGACCCCCACTTAATATATGTCGAATAGGATTTTACCCAAATGTCACTCACTTGGCAGCCCCGTCCCAGGCACCACGGCCATTTGGACGGTCCGTGATGGGAACCACGGTCCGTGGTGGTGCGCATGGTCCCTTGAACAGTAGCTCCCCCAACTTGCCAAAACCCTATAACACCCTAAAACACTAAAGCACCTTCAAGGGCACTTTAACAGGCCGTGGTCAAGCCAACGGCTCGTGAAGTGCCTCGTGAACTTGGGGCAGTGTCTTGGCCTTTTGGCCTGGCCTCCCAAGTGTCTAAGGAATCTCCATGGACCTCCTAATGGACCGTGGTACACACCACTGGTCGTGAACCCTTGGGCAGTAGCTGCCAAGGTTGGGCAGCCTTGGCCCTTTGGCTTAGGCTTGCCCTTATGCCTTGGTAGTTGCCCTACCAGTGCACAACCAAACTCTTAAAGGTAATCTAGGCTACTAGGCCTAATACATATATTGATGTTCAACAATTAAACTCCTCATTCTAAACACATAAAGTCTCATCTACAACTCTATTTCCCATACATCAAATCATAGAACCCTAGCTTGTGGCTCTAGTTTGGTCTACTAGTTTCCGGGGTGTTACAATATCTCCCCCTTGGGAACATTCATCCTCGAATGACCTTTCTAAACACTTTTTAAAACGAAGCTACTCTAGACTGGCAGTTCATCATGCATGCACTACATCTACATTCACACTAACAACCAAGGAAACTTCAATTCAAAGCTAAACATTCCTAATGCAACCCAAAATGCATGAAAGAGACATATTACTCATTTCCAAGGAGGAAATAACATCTCCTATCTACAACATCCTCATAAAAAATTCATGGAGCCTAACAATGCACATTGACTCAATGATGCTACAACAATGAGGCAACACAATGCAATTAGATCAATTCTAACAAGGCCTACACGACTTCATAAACATACATAAAGAAATCATTGCAACATAAAATCATGTAAAGACCTTATGGCATAGGCACACTATCTCCCCCTTGGGAGTAAGCCCACACATTATTTTTCTAAACATCCATCGAGGCAAGCACAACATCAAGTCCAACATAACAAGTCATTAAATAAAAGAAATCTGGAAACTTTCTAAAACATGAAGGAAGCACATACCAGAAGGGACATGAGGAGATCACTCTTGATCTTCTCTAGATTGGAGAGCATAAAACCTAATCATCTTTTGAGGCTCAGCATCCTCACTTCTAGAGGCAACTTGCTTACCCTCTCTTCTCTTAGACTTAAGAACCGGGTAATCTCTCATACCCACTACATCTCTTAAGGTGAAAGTTTCTAGAAATCCTTATTTCATGAACATCAAGGTTACTCAACGACCTTGCTACCTAAGCACATCATTTCCCCCTTGGGAGCAAGCCTATACAAACTCTTTTAGGCATAACAAAACTTTCACATCATCACACAAATGTTTTTAAATCATGGTAAATCACATTTGTACTCTTCCTAGAGAAGTCTATTCACTCAACCCATCTAGGCATTACTGAAACACCCTATTCCACCAATCTATCAACATACATTAAAACTCATTATGTCCTTCTACCAACAATATACATAACCATAAAGCAACCCATTCATACTAAAGACAACATCACAATCTATTATCTCAACTCTATCAAGTCGCATAGCAATAATTGGCACCTCAACCAACCTTTATCCCTCACTCGTTGTAGCATAACCCTTCTAATAGTCACATCCTAAAGACCATCAGATAAGGGATAAAAGATAGATCTTATAGATCTATGGCACGACTTCGAGAATGAAGAAGTGAGAATTTTTTTCCTAAGCATCCCATAGCCTCTTGTTCATAGATGTGTCGCGACTCACACCGATGAATAAGACTCTACTAGACGTGGTTTGAGATAATCCTAGAACCATTCTAAACCTTTTGCTCTGATTACCAAGTTTGTCAGGACCTAGGGGTACCCCTAGACGTAACGTGGCGTACTTGACCCCGAAGGGATCGCATACAACCCTTAGCATCATCATAACATAAGTTCATAGAAAAGTAAGGAGAATTTAAAACTTTTTTTCAATCCATTTAAGACTATTTTATAAACGAGCGAAAGTCTTAACTAAAAACCTTGTCTCAAACCATCTATGAATAACATGAATAAAAATCATTGGGACGCAGCCCATACAAATTCTAAAACATAAGAAAAGACATAAAAAGAACATAAAGGGGTTTGTCCTCGAAACTATGAGGACTCACTAATCTTCAAGTCTTCTTGCACTTACGAACCTAGCCGCCAAGCAACTCAATCTCCCAAGACCTTACATTTGATTAGAATGTAGGCAATATGCGTTAGTACAAAATTTACCAAGTATGAAAGCTAGCACAACATCATAAAGCATCTCAAATGGTTAGTCAACATAAGACATAGTCATAAGAGACAATAACATAATCATAACATAAACTCCAACATAAGTATCATATCATCACATGTAAACATAAGACATACATAACTTCATACTTCAACCATTAGTCTTTCATACTCAATTGACCTACTTCACAAGCCACCTCCAAGAATACTTGTGCATAGCCAAGATAGCATCCCATAATACTATCCAAGGTAAGTACCTCTCTTTGGTCATTCTTGGTCATAGCCCACCTTCATAGTCAAGACCTAGGTTTTCATGTCATAAGAGCACTAAACCCCTAAGTAACCTCAATGCACACTTGTGCAATGCATGTGGACCATCCCATAATACCACACACACTAAGCATATCCTTAAAGTCACCATATTCATATTTATCATTTCTAAGTGTCACTATTGACCTACTTCATATTGACAAGGAACTATCAACTTAAGTCATCATATCAAAGAAGGAAATTATAGAAACAATCCAAGCTAAGCATACGTCACAAAAGAGGACACTTCATAAGTAGCTTCAAGTCATACTTGTGCCATGTGTGAATGGCATCCCATACTACCATTCACTCTAAGTACTTCTCTAGGCTAGGTTACTCAATGCTCACTATTCATCATTTCAACTATCAAATAATAGCCTATTACTAGGCTAGACCTAATTACCATGGAAAACACCTTATCTTGCAATCTAAGCTATCCTAGGAAAGATACAAGTATTCCAACCTAGCTACCATGCACCCCCATTCACCATGATGCAAGCTAACCTTAGGGGAGTATGAATTCCTAACCCTAAGCTATCCTTAGTAGATTATGGTGAATCAATCCTAAGCTACCATGAAATGGTCTTGGCCTAACCAAGTCAAGCTACCATGAAGGCATTCTAACAATGCTAGTTCAAGCTACCCATAGGAGAGTATAGATCCTCAATCCTAGTCTACCATGCCTATACTAATGCAAGCTACCATGAAAATCATCTTACCAATGCTAATTTAAGCTAACCTTAGGAGAGAATAATTCCTCAATCCCAAGCTACCATGAGATCTACCATCCCATGCTACCATGAGATCTATCATCCTAAGCTAATATGAGATCTACCATCCCAAGCTACATAATTCTACTATACATGAAGGAATCATAAGGCTCAACTTCCAGCTATTCTATTCTAACAAGCATGATTCATTTTAGGTGATTAGCCTTCCAATCTAGAACCATTCTATGTGAAAATACCTTTCACATTCTACATACATGCATTCATATAGTTCTAGGTAGGTCATATGGGTAAAAGCATTCCAGCATAATTCTATCTATGTTATGTACCAATTCTATGGAAGCTAGTTCATCATATTAGACTTACTCTTTATGACCTAGTAATCAACATTATCACTTCTAGCCCTACATTCAAGCTTTACTCCACAATCATTATACTAGTCTAGATCACAATACATACTAATCACAAGCCTTAGGCATATCTAATTCTATGCTTAATTCATCAAAAGTCCCAATTCTAGCCATTTAGATTCATATTATACCATACCTACATAATTCTAGTTCAATTCGTGATCTCATATTACTAATCTTGAATAAGTTCCATTAATGACAACAATCCAAGAGAATTTAGCAAGAATAACCAATTCCTCATCGAAAAAAACTAACCCACATACTTTGAAAATTAGGGTAAATCATGGAATTCGCATAAATTCTTCATAATATCATGAATCAACACTAAATTAATCATATATGTGTAGTATCCAACCGTTTGGAATCATACCCACCTAAAACCCATACATTGGAACAACCCTAGCTTGATTGGGGATCTTCTTCCCAAATTTTTTGGAAATTCTAGGGGACTCTATGGATGGAAGAACCCATAGATTAAGAGCTAAACATACCCTAATCAAATACCTATCACAAGACTTTAGCAATGGAGCTTTTGTTCTTGACCTTAGCTTCTTCTTCAATGGAGGTTCTTAGAGAGAGAAATAGTTGAGAGGAGTGATTTGGGGTTTTGAATTGTGTCTAATGTAAAGTTACTTAAACTTGGGGGCTAATGACTTAAAATTATATATATATGTGTATAAAACCCTTATAAATCAACCCCCACTTAATATAAGTATAATAGGGTTTTACCCAAATGTCCCTCATTTGGCAGCCCCGTCCCAGGCACCACGGCCAGTTGGACGGGTTCGTGAAGGGCATCATGGTCCGTGGTGGTGCCCAAGGTCCCTTGACTAGTAGCTCCCCCAACTTTACAAGACCCTATAACACCCTAAAGAACTAAGGCACCTTCACGGGCACTTTGATGGGCCGTGGTCAAGCCAACGGCTCTTGAAGTGCCTCGTGAACTTGGGGCAGTGTCTTGGCCTCTTGGCCTGACCTCCCAAGTGTCTAAGGCATCTCCACGGACTACGTCACGGACCGTGGTCTACACCACTGGTCGTGAACCCTTGGGCAGTAGCTGCCATGGTTGGGCAGCCTTGGCCTCTTGGCTTAGGCTTGCCTTTTTGCCTTGGTAGTTGCCCTTCCAGTGCACAACCAAACTCTTAAAGGTCATCTAGGCTACTGGGGCTAATACATATCTTGATGTTCAACCATTAAACTCCTCATTCTAAACACATAAAGTCTCATCTACGATTCTATTTCCCATACATCAAATCATAGAACCCTATCTTGTGGCTCTAGTTTGGTCTACTAGTTTCCGGGGTGTTACAATATCTCTCCCTTGGAAATATTCATCCTCGAATGACCTTTCTAAACACTTTTTAAAATGAAGCGACTCTAGACTAACAGTCCATCATGCATGCACTACATCTACATGCACACTAACAACCAAGGAAACTTCAATTCCAAGCTAAACATACCTAATGCAACCCAAAATGCATGAAAGAGACATATTACTTATTTCCAAGGAGGAAATAACATCCCCAAGCTACAACATGCTCATCAAAAATTCGTGGAGCCTAAAAATGCACATTGACTCAAGGATGCTATAACAATGAGGCAACACAATGCAATTAGATCAATTCTAACAAGGCCTACACGACTTCATAAACATACATAAACAAATCATAGCAACACAAAATCATGTAAAGACTTTATGGAATAGGCACACTATCTCCCCCTTGGGAGTAAGTCCACACATGCTTTTTCTAAACATCCATCGAGGCAAGGACAACACCAACTCCAACATAACGAGTCATAAAAGACAAGAAATCTGGAAATTTTCTAAAACATGAAGGAAGCACATACCGGAAGGGACATGAGGAGATCACTCTTGATCTTCTCTAGATTGGAGAGCATAAACCTAATCTTCTTTTGAGGCTAAACATCCTCACTACTAGACGCAACTTGCTTACCCTCACTTCTCTTAGACTTAAGACCGGGCAATATCTCATACCCACTACATCTCTTCAGGTGAAAGTTTCTAGAAATACTTATTTCATGAACATCAAGGATACTCAACGACTTTGCTACCTAAGCACATCATCTCCCCCTTAGGATCATGCCTATACAAACTCTTTTAGGCATCACAAAACTTTCACATCATCACACAAATGTTTCTAAACAATGGTAAATCACATTTGTACTCTTCTTAGAGGAGTCTATTCACTCAACCCATCTAGGCATTACTTAAACACCATATTCCACTAATCTATCAACATACCTCAAAACTCATCATAACCTTCTACCAACAACACACATAACCATAAAGCAGCCCAATCATACTAAAGACAACATCACAATCTATAATCTCAACTCTATCAAGTCGCATAGCCATAATTGGCACCTCAACCAACCTTTATCCCTCACTCGTTGTAGCATAACCCTTCTAATAGTCACATCCTTAAGACCATCAGATAAGGGATAAAAGATAGATCTTATAGATCTATGGCACGACTTCGAGAATGAAGAAGTGAGAATTTTTTTCCTAAGCATCCCATAGACTCCTGTTCATAGATGTGTCGCGACTCACACCGATGAATAAGACTCTACTAGACGTGGTTTGAGATAATCCTAGAACCATTCTAAACCTTTTGCTCTGATTACCAAGTTTGTCAGGACCTAGGGGTACCCCTAGACGTAACGTGGCGTACTTGACCCCGAAGGGGTTGCATACAACCCTTAGCATCATCATAACATAAGTTCATAGAAAAGTAGGGAGAATTTAAAACTTGTTTTCAACCAATCTAAAACAATTTCATAAATGAGCGGAAGTCTTTACTAAAAACCTTGTCTCAAACCATCTATGAATAACATGAATAAAAATCATTGGGACACAGCCCATACAAAGTCTAAAACATAAGAAAAGACACAAAAGGAACATAAATGGGTTTGTCCTCGAAACTATGAGGACTCACCAATCTTCAAGTCTTCTTGCACGGAAGAACCTAGCCTCCAAGAAACCCAATCTCCCAAGACCCTACATTTGATTAGAATATAGGCAATATGCGTTAGTACAAAATGTACTAGGTATGAAAACTAGCACAACATCATAAAGCATCTCAAATGTTTAGTCAACATAAGACATAGTCATAAGAGACAATAACAGAATCATAACATAAACTCCAACATAAGTATCATATCATCACAAGTAAACATAAGACATACATAACTTCATACTTCATCCATTAGTCTTTCATATTCAAGTGACCTACTTCACAAACCACCTCCAAGAATACTTGTGCAAGGCCAAGTTAGCATCCCATAATACTATCCAAGCTAACTACCTCTCTTTGGTAATTCTTGGCCAAAACCCACATTCATAGTCAAGACCTAGGTTTTCAGGTCATAAGAACACTATGCCCCTAGGGGAGTATTAATTATCAACCCTGAGCTATCCGTAGGAGAGTATGGTGTCTCAATCCTAAGCTACCATGAAATGGTCTTGGCCTAACCAAGTCAAGCTACCATGAAGGCATTCTAACAATGCTAGTTCAAGCTACCCATAGGAAAGTATAAATCCTCAATCCTAGGCTACTATGCCTATACTAATGCAAGCTACCATGAAAATCATCCTACCAATGCTAATTCAAGTTAACCTTAGGAGAGCATAATTCCTCAATCCTAAGCTACCATGAGATCTACCATCCCAAGATACATAATTCAACTATACATGAAGGAATCATAAGGCTCAACTTCCAGCTATTCTATTCTAACAAGCATGATTCATTTTAGGTGATTAGCCTTCCAATCTAGAACCATTCTATGTGACAATACCTTTCACATTCTACATACATGCATTCATATAGTTCTAGGTAGGTCATATGGGTAAAAGCCTTCCAGCATAATTCTATCTATGTTATGTACCAATTCTATGCAAGCTAGTTCATCATATTAGACTTACTCTTTATGACCTAGTAATCAACATTATCACTTCAAGCCCTACATTCAAGCTTTACTCCACAATCATTATACTAGTCTAGATCACAATACATACTAATCACAAGCCTTAGGCATATCTAATTCTATGCTTAATTCATCAAAAGTCCCAATTCTAGCCATTTAGATTCATATTATACCATACCTACATAATTCTAGTTCAATTCATGATCTCATATTACTAATCTTGAATAAGTTCCATTCATGACAACAATCCAAGAGAATCTAGCAAGAATCATCAATTCCTCATCAAAAGACACAAACCCACATACTTTGAAAATTAGGGTAAATCAAGGAATTCACATAAAATATTCATAATATAATTAATCAACACTAAATTAATCATATATGAGTAGTATCCCACCTTTTGGAATCATACCCACCTAAAACCCATACATTGGAAGCAACCCTAGCATGATTGGGGTTCTTTTTCACAAATTTGGGGGAAATTCTAGGGGAATCTATGGGTGGAAGAACCCATATATGAAGATCTAAACATAACTTATTCAAAGCCCTAGCACAAGCCTTTAGCAATGGAACCTTTGTTCTTGACCTTAGCTTCAACCCTAGCTTCTTCTTCAATGAAGGTTCTTCTTAGAGAGAGAAATATTTGAGAGAGGTGTGATTTGGCGTTTTGAATTGTATCTAATGTAAAGTGACTTAAACTTGGGGGCTAATGACTTAAAAGTATATATATAGGTGTATAAAACCCTTACAAAATGACCCCCACTTAATATAAGTCGAATAGGATTTTACCCAAATGTCCTTCACTTGGCAGCCCCTTCCCAGGCACCACGACCACTTGGACGGTCTGTGAAGGGTACCACGGTTCGTGGTGGTCCCCATGGTCCTTTGACCAATAGATCCTCCAACTTTCCAAGACACTATAACACCCTAAAACACTAAGGCACCTTCACGGGCACTTTGACAGGCCGTGGTCAAGCCAACAGCTAGTGAAGTTCCTCGTGAACTTGGGGCAGTGTCTTGGCCTGGTCTCCCAAGTGCCTAAGTAATCTCCACGGACCCCTTCACGGATGGTGGTTAACACCACTGGTCGTGAAGGTGGTTGTGAACCCTTGGGCAGCCTTGGCCCTTTGGCTTAGGCTTGCCCTTTTGCCTTGGTAGCTGTCCTACCAGTGCACAACCAAACTCTTAAATGTCATCTAGGCTACTAGGTATAATACATATCTTGATGTTCAACCATTAAAATTCTCATTCTAAAAACATAAAGTCTCATCTACGACTCTATTTCCCATACATCAACTCATAGAACCCTAGTTTGTGGCTCTAGTTTGGTCTACTAGCTTCCGGGGTGTTACAATTGATCACACTTCTTGTAAATGAGATAGATGAATGATGGTTACCATGAAATCCTGACTTAAATGTATGCTCTTGAGGATGTACTTGTGATTGTGATTGTGGTGTGTTGAATGGATCGGTTGCCACGTTCTAGCATAATTATGGGGTCGATTGCCACGTTCTGGCATACTCATTAGATCGGGTACCACATCCAAAATGCCAACTATTTTGGATTTGGGTTCCATGACAGGACCAATGACTTGTCATAATTGTGTATTTTGAGAAATGTGAAGTTGTTCGTTGTTCGTAAATGTTGATAATATTGTATATGTTCGATATATGCATGTGATATATTATTGTATTGACTTATGTATGTTACACTTAGTGGGATAGCCGCGTGATCCTACCAGTACAATGTGGTTGTGTACTGATACTGCACTTGCTTTTTCTTTGTTGAGTACAAGGCATCTTCAAGCGGCTATTGACAGACCTTGCTTAGAAGATCAGTGATCATTCGAATTCAAGGGTGAGCTATTTCTTTCGGGCTGCCATGAGTTCTCTTTTGTCTATGTCCACCATTTCGAACTTAGACTTTCTAATTAAGTTTTAGTTCATTAGTATGGGGTTGTATCTCTTCTTGTTTAAACTTGTTGAACTTTAGATGTTTTGGTACATTGACTTTCAGGTTCTAGATGTAATTTTCCGCATTGTTAGTTGTTAGATCTTTTGGAAGTTTATGGAAACTTTAGTTTTAGATATTATTCTTGTTTTCATATCCTTAAATGCTTTAGTTTCTGTTTTAGATGCTTGGTTTGGGTTGTAGTAGTGGTACTCCAACTGGAGAGTTAGTGTGGGTGCCAATCATGACGGTTTGGGTCGTGACATTAGCATAATTATATTCAACAAAAACTTGACATTTCTATTTATTGAATTCAAAGTTAGGCAAAACTTCTAAGTTGATCAATTTGACTCAAGCCAGTAAGAACAAGCAGAAATACTGAGTTTGAAGAGACCTTTCGTGAGGTAACTTTTTCTGACAAATATTTTGTTCTATACTTTTCATAACTTTGTCGAATACATACACTGTTTTAGAGTCGGCACCTTGTCAGTGTCCTTTTCAGAAGGACCTTTCCATAACATTCAGTTTGATTGTTATAGAATTAGCCATGACAACAGTCTCATCGGTCTAATAAGGGCAATATGACCCAAATGTTTATTTTACAACACAAACAAGACAAATCACTTTAAACCAATTTTTATGTCTATACAAATAAATTTATTTTAATAGACATACCTTTTAATAAAATGTCACAATATTTTAAGTGACCCTTTTCATCGAAAATCACAATTCTTGTGAATGAGTAATATAATATTGTGGTTTTATACTAGTCATATCATATACTAGTAAAGAGAGACTCAACGACCACAATATCAAATATACTCTATGAATTTTGTGGGTCAAACATAATACAATAATGCCATTAAATTTCATATCTTGTACTTGAAACGACCCCAAAAATGCCCGAAAATGTGCTTCGGAAACACCTATAATTGTATTTTCCATATATCTCGAAATCCGTGCATGATTTCGGAAATACGACTTCATATTCTTGTTTAGGGGGTCAAATTGAGTGGGAAATG
>JAJOOF010015920.1:0-16997 GCA_029582545.1 Solanum lignicaule
AATCCTTTGTGCTTTTCAAATATCTCATTGCTTGCTAGACTGTTGAAGTTGAACGGATTTCTGTTGATCATGTTGCTCATCTTAAACCATCTGATGGAGGTTCTGCTGCAACAGTGTGAGCACCATTAACTCTTTTTTTTTTTTTTTTTGCAATTCCAAGCTTGCAACAGTGCTTAACAAAACTAGAATCATCTGCTATTTTATCTTCTCTACTACCAACAATGGCAGAGCTTGTCTAGGACTTACATGTTATGTTTTCTAAAGTGGCTGGCCACCTCACTGGCATACATAGTGCCATTAGGATGCTGAATAGCAGAATTAGAGTGCTACATCACTATTTGCTTGCAATGCAAAAAGGTACCTAGAACTTGTTGGGACTTGAAATTACATTTAAATTGATTGTGAAGGAAGTGCTTTAACTGGGAGACTCACCTAATCATCATAAAATTTTATTATATATTTATATTATACAACTCGAGTAAAAGTTAAGTTTTCCTTAAATGGACCAGTGAATCCAGATGCTTGATAAACTTAGAAACTGTGTATAAGTGAAGAGGAATGTCTTTTCCCTTGACATTTCTGCTCCTCAAATGTTTTCCTAATGAGTTTCTTCAATTATGCAAAGATTTTAATGTTGCAGTTTCTGTGAGTGTAGGTGATATTCCCTTGTGATAATTCACTTTTGAGGCAGGTCTCTAGTCTTTTAAGAAGATTACCAACTATCGAGTCGGAGAAATTGAGAGATGATTTCTCGATGGTGAGTACATTTTGAGCTTATTCAGTAGAGTTGCAGATACATGAGTGTGTGTGTGTGTGTGTGTGTGTCTGTATGTGTGTATCTACACTAGAGTTCACAAGATTTCTTCTATTTGGTTCCCTGATAAGAACCTGAAGATCTGTAAATGGTGACTAGTAGTTCGAGTTTTGACCTACAATTGGTTGTTAGAGATCTTATATTTGATGTAGTGCACCTAATATATTTTAACTGCTTTCTGATTCTATCATTGTATATGTTATTTCTTTTGTTGCAGGAGTATAACGACACATTATTAGTTAGCTACCTCGTCATGTTCACCAACTGCTTTAGGTATGATGTTTGAGGCTTTTACAACTTCATTTTGTTAATTTGATCATCATGAGATATTGTGATTTGGTAAAAATTGCTCAACTAGCTTTTAACATCAACTTTTATGTCCCCCTTTCTTCTTTCTCATTTTCATTCTTGATATATTTTCCAGTGTAATATAGTTTTTAGGACTAAAGTGTACATTGGTGGAATAATAATAATGTTAATGACTATAGCGGATAGAAGAAATAAAAAGGTATGTAATCGAGGCTGCTGTGATATACGGAAGAGAGGTATGAAGCAGTGAGGTTATGTTAAATACACCCATGGGCTTTTCTCGTTCCAATTGATAATTTTATACTTATATGTTCATAAATGTCACTTTATCTCTCAATTAAGCTCGTCAATCATGTCAAAACTGTTTATTAGGAACAGTGCAAGTGCTGGTAAATAAGTTGTCACCAGTATTACCACAAATTTTGTAGTGGAAGCACTTGGTCATCTCTGATTCCGTGAAGTCCATGAGCCAAATCATAAAGAATCTAACGTCTTTGTTTTTTTTTATGGTTGCAGTACAAATTCAACACTGCATATGACAAGCATAGTAGGAGAGGCGGACGAACTGCTTTTATTTGAAAGTAGATGTATTGCCGGGATTGTTTTCTTTCTCTTATTTAATTTCCATTGTAGCAACAAGTATGGAATATAGGAATCAAAGTAGTAATTTTTTTGTTTTGCCTTAGTTTTAGTTTCCCCATATGTTATTACCTTTTATTCTTGTGGGCACAACACAATTATGGAAATGCCAGAAAGTGGTTGAGGTTTTTGTCCTTACAAGTTAGAAGCAAGTGCGCTTTGTTTAATTGTTCTTTTTTTAACGTAAACTAATTACTAGTACATGTTTACGTTCCTTTGTAACCTGCCCCTTTTAATTACTATTTGGACTTGAAATTTGTGATATAAATGTTAGGAAATGAATACTACTTTTTAATAATAAGGACTAAATAAGTATAAAAATATAATTGATTAGTGATCATGGTTCATTTAAAACGGTGTTTGTAATTCAAAAGGTTCATTACAATGGAGAGCCAATAAAGCACAATAATGCCTAACCTAGGGGAAATGGCTAAATAAACTGAACAAAGTCTTGCTCAAGCACAAGTAGAGACACAAAAGAGGGGTTCCAACCTAGGAAGCAATCCAACATGCATCACCAACTTGTGCTACTCAAATATGGAGGTACCTAATTGAAATGTTACTACTATGTAAAAAGGAACTTCGCGCTGAGATGTCAAGGATGAGGTCCATCTTGATCTGTTGAATTTCCTCTTAAAATATCCGCCTTCTGTTAATGAAATTGCCAACCATCATGGCACCCAAATTCGCAGCCATCAAAACACACAACCAGCCAGGGTCGCATATTGCATATTATGGAGAAATTGTCTCTTTTATCGACTAACAGGGTACCTCCAACACCAAGCCAACGCAAACCACGGAAAGAAGACTTGTGCATAAGTAGTATTATCGAATCACCAGACAGACTTCGACACTTAAAAAGATCAAGCTTTTGCAGTAGACTACCCTTGTGATTTGGTCTATCCACCAACATCTTCACTGTAGCATCAGTCACATGAAAGCAGTATCTTAGACTTAAATCAGTTAATGCTTTAGCAGCAGATGCAATGGTAAATATAGTTGCATCAGTTATTCCAGGCATGCAACTGACATCCAACAATGATAACGTCTTGCCAATTTTCCCTTCAGCACGAAATAAACGCTCAATTCCCTTATCAGTTACTCTCTTACAGCCTCTGATGCACAACTGCGTAATGCCCAAGTTTCCCATACCAAGCAAAGCAAGACCCTTATCGGTGATATCAGCTTCTGCTAAGTTTAGTTTTGTGAGTGTAGTAACACTTGATATGACGAAGAGACAGGGGTCTGCAATGCTTCTGCACCCACTTGTGTCAAGTACCTCCAACTTACTCAATGAGGACAAATCCTCCAAAGCTTCACTAGTTAGAAGCCTGCATGATAACAACCTTAATTCAATTAGGGACTTTGCAACTCCTCTCATATTATGAAACACCAAGTCTGATAATAGACGTGAATTTGACACTTCAAATTTCTTCAGTTTCCGGCATGAGTACAGAATTGACGAAAACCCAGCATCAGTAACGTTTGCGAACCCACCAAGTTTCACTGATTCCAACCTTCCACAACCTTCAGAAAGAAGGAACATGCCCATATTGTCCACTCTCGTAAATGCAGTGGGACAATTCATACTACTTCGAACAATTGCGAGGGTAATTAGATGCTTGCAGGACTGCACACACTGTATTCCAATGTTGGTCAAGTCCAGTGTCGTTGGATCCATAAAAGGTCTGTCTTCAAGATCCAGCTCCACCAAAAGAGGAAGAGAATACACAACTGTCATGAGAAGATTATCTGATATAACATCCAAGACAAGAGATAAGCTTTGCAAGTTGAACCAAGGGATATCCCTGATCTTATCTAACCAATGGATAAATGTGTGTCCCTCTGTTTGCTGTAACTTCAATTTTTTTAAACTCTTGGGCAGAAATAGTTCAAGAGGTCGTATATCAAATACATCAAAGTAGGTCCCTCGAATTTTTATGGACAGCCCCTGCAGGAAAGGCAAAAAAATCATAAAACTGACTCTCTAAAGAAGAAACTCTTTGTTGTAAGAGTAATAAGCTTGAAGAGGCACCGGGGACAATTTGAAGAAGAAAGGAGAAGTATGTGAAAGATGAGAATACTTCACCTCTAACAAGGTCAACTTTTGGAGCATTTCTGTAAGTTTGTTTTTGAAAAGTTGTGGATCTTCACACCCAGCAAATTCAATAAGCAAGGACCTGATTCAGAAAAAGGAAAAGAGAAAAAAAGAAAACATACATTGGAAACAAATCCAGGGATAAATGACAAGATTATGAAAGGAACATATTGTTGGTGTAACCACAATGGACTTAATTATCTTGATTTTCCATCTTCTGAAGATAGATATATAGAGTGAAATTAAAGAATGCCAAGCACAAAACCTAACACAGTTCGCAGTTTTCTATACCCAAACAGCCTAAAGGAATTTAGATACCATCAAGGGTCAACAAAGAAAAAATTCAAATTCAACTGATAGATGAATTGGTTCACAAATTAACAAATCTGCTTCAGATATATTGGGGGGAAACAATACAAATCAGCTTCTGCAAGTTGTAATGTAATGGCTCAAGTGAACTATTAAAACTAGATAAAATCCATTTTATGCAGAGAGAATTTCAGGATAACAACATTCTGAACATCCATCAATGGAGGCAATTGACACCTTCTAAGCCCTGCTAAAATGATTGCAACCACTTGTAAAGTTTTAACATCAACGACAAGAATTTATAAACCAGTAAGCATCTTATAACAATTACCTATATATGTGAATTGTCAAAAGCAGCAAAGATGAAGTTTGACATGGCAGAATACCTTAAGTTGGGGCACCTTGCTCTAATTGCACTAAGAATGTGGTAAGACAGAGAGGGACATTTGAGCAAACTCAAATCTTCGATGTGTTCACCAAGAATATTGAAAATGGAGGTGTCATTCTTCAGTTGGAGGCAATCAATAGTTAAACTATTGGCTCCTTGGACCCTACCCACTACTTGTTTTAGAGTTTCTTCATCCAGATAATGTCCCTGTAAATCAATGATACTAGTATTAAAATTTCATCCCAGAAGTAGAAATTGCATAAGCAAAACTAAAGATGGTTAAATGAACAATCAATTATGCATCAATACGCATTCTCCACATGCATTTTACTCTATTAAGATTCATCGAAATAGGTCAATCTAAATCAACCAGCAATAAATTCTCGAAGTCAAAGCAATCTTAAGATAATCAATCAACTACGTCTAAATCCTAAATTAAATGATCTCCTCTACATTAAGTCGTGGAGTTTTAATCCACTCTATTCACACTCATTTTATTTCGTAATAATCAATCAAGTATACAAATCCAACAAAAGATTTTAGATAATCTAGGAACAACATATTTCACTTAACATTAACACGAGATGATTGAATTGAAATTATTATCCTCGACTAATTTCATACAATACATGTCACCTCCCACCAACAACATAAAGCAAGTAACTCTACACACGAAATCACCTAGTGTTTGTTAATTTGCTAATTTCATATGTATTCTGCTCAATCAGGCTGCTAATTAACTCATTTTATCTAACTACATCAATAAAATTAGGGCATTCAATTAGGAAAATAAAATTGACGTACGGAAAGATCGAGAGACGATAAAGAAGGGAAAACTTGTGCGGCGGCGGAACTGAAAGTCGGAGAGACACAAGCGGCGGTGCAAACAGATTCCAGATCCAGTTTTTCCAATATACAACTTATTATATGGACTGGAAATTTATCCATTGACGGCTCAAAAACGCCTTCGGAGCTTCCTGCTCCTCCTTCCTCTCCTGTATGGTGTCCCTTGGCAGTTCCGGCCATGGATGAAACATATACCAAAACCTAATTCCACGATTTCCTGCTATTTTTCCAGTAAATAGTACAAAAAAATTCGATCAATTCATCATTTGCATTTGCTGAAAACCATTCATAAGTTTCCCCATTTTTCATGGCGAATCCATATAATAAATTTAAAAAATATACTCATGTACATACAATTTTAAATTATCTGGATTGAAGCAAACCATTTACTAAATATTAGTATAAGAAAAAAATACAGTAAATCAGTAAAAATTAATGTAGAAAAAACTAATACAGTAGTAATAAATACCACTGTGAATAATAATAGAGAAATGGAGTAATAAATATTTAAATTGCTATCTAGTTAATGAACACTTGTTGGTATATTTACTTACTTGTGACAGATTTATAAACATAAAAGGTTAAATTTAATATGCTTGCTTTATTTTGTGTTTTTATTAAAGAAAAAAATTTGATGATTATTCCCCATTTGATCAAAAGACAGGTAGGATCCTCCTAACTTTGACATAATAATAATAACATACTAAATCTAACTTTATAGATATACATTCAAAATGTAAATCAATATAAATTGTTCTAACAATAGATGAATAAAAACTGAATAACATAACTAAATGTATCTTCAAGATTCAATAAGTTCATTCAATTATCAAATTAGTAACAAATAATAAAAAGATTAAAAAGAAAATCCAACATATTAGAAGATATAACAACAACAATTACTAAGTATAATTTCATGAATAAAACCTGGAAAAATAAGATGTATGAAGATTTTATCTCAGCCTTGATAGAGCAGATAAATTATATAAAATAACTCAGAAGAATATTATATTTCGATCTCCAAAATAGCACCTTGTATATATAGGTGTTACTTCAAGAACTAATTAATGCTAGTTTGACTCAATTAATGACAAATACACTTTCTGTCCACTTTTAATTGTGACTCAATTAATGACAATACTCTTTCTATCCACTTTTAATTGTTATGTTGCGTTTTTGAAAGTCAATTTGATTAGTTTTCAAACTTAAATTAGATTACATTAAAAGTTAGTCAAACCTATTTTTATGACAATTTTTTACTTCTGACAGTATTTGTCAAATATAAATAAAATAACTTAAAATAAGTTTAGGAAGTGTTGATAGGGTTAAAAATGACATAAAATAAGTTTAGAAAGTGTTGATAGGGTTTAAAATGACTTAAAGTAAGTCAAAACCTAAAAACCCCTATTTCCTATTTTTTATTATTTGACTTTAAAATCATTTCAGATTAACTTTTTATTTTTGGTTTAAAAGTTATTTTTTTAAGTCAATTCAAACGGACACTAAGATTTAGAAAAAGAGTTTTTGTCCAAATGAGATTTAAAAAACTCATTATATATATATATATATATATAATTGGTGTGTTGGTGCATTTTCTTGGTTAATTCCTTAAAATTAGATTTAAAAAAGCTATACTATTTTATACATCCTTCTGCTGGTTACTCTATTTAGCATGAAAAAACTAAATATGTTAAATCATATATTACGAAAAAAATATAGTAGTAAGAAAATTAAATTTGTAGATACGCAATTCTAACCCATTGGGCTTGGGTTTATCTTCCAATACTTTATGCTCCAGTTAGCTTATGGGTTAGCATAGGATTCAATCCATTTTGACCTGTCCCTTATTAGTTTGTAACCCAACATTAATTGGAAAAACTAAATAAAATGGGTCATAAAATTCAAACTAATTATATTTTCATACCTCGATCTAAAGTAATTTAAGAAATATTCATTCAATCAAAAAATAAATGTACAACCCATACCCCTAATTTATTTAGGCTGATAATTTTCATTTAACCGATACTAAATAATATCATATATTGAATTAATATCATTAAGGCTATTAATTTCGCGTAACTGATACTAGATCAAAATATATATATATATATATACACTGTTGTGGTTTCTTCTTCAAAAATTAATCATAAGTCAATGATATGCCGAATGCGTTTTATGTGTAAGTTTCAATCGCATCTTATTTACTGTTGAAATTATTTTATTACCCCTTCCGTTTAATTTTATTCGTCCACTATTTTTAAAATATATTTATTTTATTTATTTATTACTTTTATCATATAAAAAAATAATTATTTTTTCATTTTGTACTCAACTTTAATTGAGCTGGAAAGAAATGCATAAATCGCATTCAGCAAATGCAATTTATGTGTAAGTTTCAATCTCTTCTTATTTATCGTTGAAATTACTTTATTACCGCTTCTGTTTAATTTAATTTGTTACTTATTTTTAAAATGTGTTTATTTCTTTTATTTATTACCATTATGATATCAAATGAAAGATTATTATGTTTTTCATTTTATACTCAACATTAATTGCTTATATTTTTTTAGAATCATTGTATCTCAATTGATTAGCTACCTCAAAATTTAACTTTATTGGTGAATGTTCGATTCTCCAGATTGTTAATCCCCTATCCTATTTTTCTTTTCTCACTCCATGTTTTACTCGAAAAAAATAAATAAAAGAAAAATGACTAATGACTTGTTTTCGAAAATCGATCAAACTTATGATTTAAGAGAAATCGAATTTCCAAAATAAACAGAGTTGCCACTTAATTTTTTTTAAAAATTAAGAAAACTTATAATTTTTCAAATGACTTAAACAAAATAAAATTAGTTGAAATAAGAAAAAGGGTTCGGGGTTCAATTTACATTTCGAGAAGGTATTAGGCCCTCGTAGTGTCCGCTAACGTGCGGTTGACCAACAACTTGACTAAAATATTTGACTAACTTGAAAAGTTAATTAAGTAATAAAAACCCATTTTTATTTATAAGGAAATAAATCTAAAGGAATTTTAAGGAAAATAACTCTTACCTTAGCAAACAACTAATAAATAAGTAAACAAAATTCTCAAATATTTCACTTAAACATAAAAAAGAAGAAAGGCAATCTATTTGGGAATTTAATTAAATTAAACCAACTTAAATAAAAAAAGGTTAGAACATAATAAGCAAATGAAGATAAGAGAGGAAATAAAATCAAAAATCTTGGGCCTATGCCCAACCTGCCCTAAATCTACAATTCTGTCATGGGCTTGGCCCATTTTAGGGGTCTTCTGGACCCATTTTTTCTGCTAGGACCTGCAATAATTTCAATGGTAGGCTTTTGGACCCTTTTTTCTTGGACCTGCTGGAGTCAAGGCCCAATTTTGTGCCAAAGCAAATTGTGTATACAACCTTCTTTTGAGCTTCCACAACCTGTATTTTAAATTTCCAACCCCTCTTTTGTTCCTCAACTTGCGGCTGCTGCGTTTTTACCATGTATGTCAGTGAATATAGTTGTATATCGGTGTGTACAAGCTGTAATTTAAGTTTCCAGCCTTATTTGTTGCCTTCGACCTGTTCGCCTGCTTCTCTATTGGCAATGAGGCTGACTCGAAAGAGAAGAAAGTGGATGTGGGCCTTTACGGCTATGGCCCACCCAGAATATGGGGAAGAAGATGGGAGTCCAAAAGGACTCGGATAGTATCACATGAAACAAAATAAAAATAAAAAGATAAGGATTAGTGCTCAAAAATAGCATCTCAAAACCGTAGCTCCAAAAGATAACAAGATTTACCAATTTAGGGAAAACAATAATGTATCCAAGGGAAACCAACTAATAACACTTATTCTTTTTCTCCTTTTTAAAAAATGGACTACAAAAAGTGATCTTAAACAAAATACACTTAGACTACTAACTAAACTTAAAACAGTAGCTCAAGTAAATTAAAAGAAACAAACATGTTACCTTTGAACTCTAAGAAAGATCACTATGAACAAGTACAATAGATATAATTTAGTCAAAATCTAAACAACTACATGACAAATCATTTAGCTTTCCTAATAAATATAGAAGCAAGAAAAAAGCAGTCATATCTCAAGATTGAAATGAAGATATAATCCCAAATACCGGCATTCTGGGACAAAAATTTGCTACTGACACTTTTCCCATTTTGACCCCAAAATTGGTCCATCTCCATTTCTTGCGATTTTAGTGTCTAAACGATCGTAATAACGTTTGACTCTATTTTTGATAGTGTGTCAGCGTTTTGAGGCCGTTCGGAAAGGGAAAGCTCCGGAAAAGTGATTTTTGGAGCGCGCGTGATCTGCCTGCAGGTAGGCTACGGTTTCCCTCTCTTAGATTGAGCTTGAGAGTGTGAATGCATGTTGATTAGTTGAGATTTAGGTTGGTAGTTACTGAATCATGCATATGTGTCTAGAAATCATGTTTTCAGCCTATTGCGGCAATTATCGGGTAACTATGAGCATGTTTGTGTTATTCATTGACCCTCTATGCTATGTGGAGTACTTGTAGGCTTGATTATTGTTTATTTGAAGCATGTTGGGCCTTAGTTTAGGTTTGACTAGGACTTGCCTTAGAAATGCATGATTCGGAACCAGTAGGACTTAGTTTTTCCCCGACGTCGCTTGGCCGGCTTAGATCCTTGTAGACTGGTGTAGCAGACGTGAGTCTGATAGTTTGGGCCTTAGCTAGGCGATAAGCTTGCTCTGTCGATAGATATCCTTACTTTTTCGATGCTACGACTTCAGGAGTTACGTCGGCGACACTAAGTTCTGCTCCGCAATTCGAAGTTGGTTTTCAATTCGGTTCCAAGAACTTACATTGATTGGCTAAGTGTGGATGGCGTTCCACAGGCATTTATGAGTATGGATTGATAGAGACTCTTTCATCAGCTATATTGGCACCTTTGTCGGGCATCCGGATTGAAGGCTCGGCCTTGACCTCATTGATAATTTTCTAGGAGCTTCCGGCTCAAGGTCCGACCTCGATCACTCGCATACTTATGTAGAGCATCCGGTTCAAGGTCCGGCCTCAATCACCTACATACTTATGTGAACCATCCGGTTAGAGGTCCGGCCTCAGCTACTTATATTTGTGATTGGCTTCTTGGGTACTTCTGGTGAGCGTCCGGTTCGAGGTTCGGCCTCCGTACCGTCAGATTCTACTAATTCGGTTTGAGGTTCTGGTTCGATGTTCTTCGGCCTTGGGTTCTATTCTCTTTAGCTATAGTTATTCTGTGTACTCGTCGGGCTTATAGGGATTCGCTCGGGTTTCTATTTAAACTTGCGCACGAGTGTACCTTCTGGGCTTATGGTGGTCCAGTTAGGTGTAGTTATCTTATAGATTACCTTAGTTAGTTCTTTCTACACTCATGTGCATTCCATTGTTAGTTAGACTTTCGTTTTGACCTCTGTTTGTGCTATTTCTTCTTTTCTTATTGCTTTTACTTTTCAAACTCGGCCTATGATGCCTACTGGGTACCTGTTGTTATGGTACTCATGCTACGCTCTGCATCTATTTTTGCGATGCAGGTCCGAGCACCAGTGGCTAGCGCTGATCCAGTTTGGAGTAGTCTGATCCGGAGACGGGGGTGAGCACACATCATTTTGTACTATTTCAGTCTCCATCTATATATATAGACTTGTCTTGTACCTTTCGAGACAGTCCTGTTTCTGTGGTCCACTTTTGGGACTTGTACTCGTTTTGTTAGTAGCTCTGTACTAGTGACTTCCAGGTTCTGGGAGGGATCTTTATTTGTATATATGTTTTGGTTTGCTTCCGCCTGTATTGTTATCTTAGAATTTTGCCTACTCTTGTTAGTTTCTGCCCTCAGACCCATTACTTGTTGTTTCGGGTTACGGGTTTGCTTACCTACTGGTGGGTTATAGTAGGTGCCATCATGACTCTAGAAATCGGATCGTGACAACACTCTTCATAATACTCTCATTCCTATATGATACAACACACATATCAACAGAGTTAACTCAATGTATCAACAATATTAACGAACTAATGAATCATTTATTAAAACAGAGTTAACTCAATGTATCAACGAACTAATGCTACATGACTGTTGCTATAAAATTCTGTAATGTTTCAACAACATTATCTTAACGTTTCAACCATATTCACTTAATGTATCAACAAATACTCTATCATTATTAATTGTAAAAAATACCAAAAATCATATTCAACATCTAAACAAAAATCATAATCACAGACTTTTTAATTACTAATGAATCAGACATTAAAACAAAATAATTGTATCACCATTTATAGATCTAAAAATTCCAAACACTCTCATACATTTGTCTATCAGATCTCTTTACTTTGCAATTGAAGTTGTTCTTTATCTTATATTTCGCCATCACATCTATGAGTGTTGCTTTATCCTTATATAACTGACCTATCTTCACCTCTATACTTTTTGAATCAATTATGTAATTTGTAACTTTCAATTCTGGAATAATACAAATCACAAATTCTTGATTCAACCATCGCAAGAGCTTCTGTATCCTGTGTTGTGCCTTCTACACACGTAATTTCTCCGCATGTTCCATCAAAGTTATGTACATTACCGCCAATCTTTTCACTTGTGTCAATGCATAATGGATACATTGCAAATCTTGGCTCATTTTTTTTCACTTCTAAATATAGTTTAACACCCATGTCATTATTAACTTTCATTGGAGACGAGTTACCTTCTACGATGTAACGAATTTCAATGTTTTTTCTTGATACATCGATATTCAACTCGACTGAAATTGTTGCTTCGAGATTCAAAAATGAAATTGATTGTCCAACAACGATTCCGTCACTTTTGTAACTTTCATATTTCACTTCGCTGACCCAAATTCCTGAATGCCTGAGTAAAATTGATATATTCATCATGTAGCAGCAAAAAAATCAGAAATTTTATTTGTATTTCTCGCTTTTTCAATAGATGTTCATAAACTTTTCTTCAATGTAGAAGATATAATTTTGAAATTTGTAATTTGTAACGTGTGAATCAATTACCTATTAAGATATGGAGTCTTTAGGATCAGTTAGCCGTAAATCAAGCTAATTAACATAACAAAATTAATTATTACGTTTTTTCCCCTTTTTTAGCGCAACAGTTATTTATTTACCGTGTATCAGTTACAATGTATCAGATTGGTAGTCATGTATCAAACGCCGCCTTTTTAAGGGATTTTTTGTAAAATGTAAATTAGTTGGGATAGGATGTAATTCTTATCTTACACTATGGGATTCCTTTAATTTTTACTAAAAATAAATACTAACTCATAAAATCTAATTAAGATATGTTTTATATCAAAATAATTAACAAGTAGGGAGGAAATTGTAGCTGCAATAAATAAAGGTTATTTTTTTGTACAAATAAATGAACGTTTGACAATTCATTTAAGAAAGGAAAAGGGGACAAAAATACCCTTCAACAATAGAAAACGAAATAATTTTTCCTTCCGTTTGAATTTGATCCAAAATATGCTTTTATTGTTAGTAGGTCGATTCAAATTCGCCCCTCAACTATGAAAAAACAAACAAATTTGCCATATATTTGAATTTTATATCAAATATTGTCCGATCATCAGTAAACTTCATATTTAGAATATACTCGATTTCAAATAGCTATTATCAGCTCCAATAATTTAAAAATAGCCGATACTGGCCGAAAACTGCCGGTGGGCATTATTTATTTTTACTATTTAGAAACATATGTTTGTTGCGTGTGTTTATTAAATCCTTGTCATGATTTAATTGTCTTAATCATTTTTTTTTTGTACATTTTTGGAAGATTATTCTATTAGAATTGAATTAAAATATAGAAAATATATGCCTCTTTAATAATTGTGTACTGTGCTGTACAAGGGAAGGATAGAGTTGTGTGAGTATAAAAAAGACAAAGAATTGGTCTAAAATAAATAACCTCTACTGACTGGGTCCACCAAATGCCAACATTGGACTGCCATTCAATAAACAAAACAAATAGGTACTCCAATAAACAAAAATGACATTATTGCATCATGCTTTATCGAAAATATTCTATTTATCTTTTAAGATATAAATAAGATATGAATACACAGATTTCATTGAGTAAGTTATTGTTGTTGTTGTAATGTCCAATGACTCAACTTATTTGTAGAGGTGAAGTCATTCTAAAGGAGGTCGAGTTTAGTTGCATCGGTTCAAATTCTAGATATAGGTTTAAAAAATTTATTTAATATATACAAATAATTTATTCATAATCTCGTAAGCAAGAAAAAATCGAGTCAATACTCATAAGTCAATAATTTGTCCTAGTATATTGTTTATTCATAAATCACGAAATTCTGTTGTTGTCTTTGCTCCCTTCTTATAGAATTTAACACTGTTTTTTTTGTTACTTATTATATTTCTTTATTGTCTCCTCCTTTTCACTTGAGTCGAGGGTCTTCCAAAAACAGTCTCTCAATCTCTACGAGATTATGGTAAGATCTGAATATATTCAACTTACCCTTTCTAGATTCCACTCATAAAATTTCATTAAATATAATATTACTTTTATTATACCCGTAACTCGTAAGTTCTAATTAAATTAAAAATCTTAGCTATGTCGCGGCTTGTTTGAATTTTGAAGTGTCTCCGCGGATGATGGAGAGATGACAATCTGCACATGACATTAGGACTTTGGAGATGATTAGTACTATAAATTAAGAAATCTAATGGCCTAATAGTCAGCTGTTAATGATAATGCACCCTAATTAGTAGTAGTACTACTAATTATAAAATTATATGTCAGAAAAAAATTCGACGGATTGTTTGGTTCCATAATGAAACCCCCAATTGTCATGTTATTATCACTAACAAACAAAAATGTTAATTTTGCTTTGTCTTTTCTTTATTTAAACTATACTTACTCTAATAGATTCCACTAATTAATTAATTAATTATTTACTTAATTAATTGTATTATAAATTTCCTTTTCCCTGTGATAATCCCTAGGCTAATACTACTACATACACTAATTTATTAGTGCTACTTTAGTCTTTTCATACACACATTAATTGCTTATCTTTTGTTTTTGTTTTATTACTTTTTATTTTTTCGAGTAGTGTCTGGACATGATTTAATTGAGATTTTTTCTAAAATATTCTTTAAATTAAAGTTAAAAAGAATATTTGAAAGCTGAAGGCATATTTAAACATAAAAATAATCTGGAAGTATGTGAATGAAAATTTAAATTGAAATTATGGATTAGTTCGATAAATTATTAGAAAAAATTTCAAATATTTAAAAGTTTATTCGTGGACAAATGCCTCTTAGAGTTTGCTTTCTCGACGAAAGAAAGAGTGTAATAGAAATCTAGTTTGAAAAATGAATAATATCTCCCCCACTACTCTTATATGCAATTAACAAATTTTTTTAAAAAAAAAACTCACAAAATTGCTGAAGTATTTTCTAGTCAAATTTCTATTTTTAAACAAGTCAAATTAAGTGTTTGATCTTCAACTCGTGAAAAAATAAATATTTTTAAACATTAATAATAGTGTCAAGACGTATTCTAGTGATGTTGTTTTTGGAGGGATCTTTGAAGATGATAAAAAAAATGTTTCTTACAATTAAGGGTACATGGTTCGGTTGGTTCGGGTTTTTCAAATATCAAACCAAATCATTTTTGTTGAATTTTTGAATTTATAAACCAAACCAATAAAACTCGGGTTTTTCAACCTCGGATTTTTTCGAGTTTTATTGGGTTTTTCCGGTAAAGTACTCATACAAACATATAATATACTTGTACTTCAAATATTTCTTCAATCCTACCAAAATACAACTATCAAAGGTGTTTCTTAAGAAAATAACACAAAATAATATGATTAATGACACTAAAATATCCAATAAAAAAATAATAATGAAATCGCGTAAAATAAATATTGCAAATTAATAAGTAATAATGAAAATGATCATAATTTAAAAGTACTAAATTATGCTAAAATAAGTTTAATAAGTATTGGTTACGTGACTAAATATTAAAGGAAATTAAAAACATATTATGTATTTTAATTGTTTAAATCTATGTAATTTCGATTTCGCTGCCTTTAGCAATAAACAAATCATTTATATTTGAATTTTTCCCATTAGCGCTAAATTCCACTAGTTCTTCTTTTAATTTATGAAACTGGAAATTTCAAAAACCTCTTGGGAATATTATTATTTTTCCTTTTTCTAAACAGTGAAAGTTTTTTTTCTCTGGTACAGAATAAAATAGCCTGTTCATTATCAATCATTCTATATTTGATTAGAAAATAACATTTATTACACTAAAATAAGTCAATGTTCCCCACCACGCACCTCCCCAATCATTCTTCCTATTTTCTCCTTCCTTTTTTTTTTACTAATCATACTATACCACGTAATACGGACTTTCTACCGGTCCACAATACTTCACTCACCCAAATTATACTTCTTTCTCGGATAAATTTATATCGTTAACCAAATATTTTTCTTTAAGAAACGATAAATAATCATGATCACAAATCTAAAATGTATTTGAAAGTTCTATATACATAATTTGTTGTTGATAAATACTCCTAATAGATATCTTGCCTAGTGTCCTTCTCCTTTTTCTACTTGCTCTCAACCATCAACCTATATATATATATATATATATATCAATAACATGTAGGCATTAGTGTTGGAATGTAAGATTACATGCTAAATATTGATGGCATTTTACTCTAATTCAAACAAGGTCTCTGTTATTTATTTCTATCAATTGTCATATATAATCCGCGCTTGATGATCGTTCATAAGAAAAATATATTATCCTTAAATATTAACTATTAATCACTTTTTTTCTTATATATTTATACAAGTAGTATAAAATAAAACATTTATTTCATAATTATTAGGTTCACCTACTTCTAAATGAGGTAACAAGTCTTTTTTTTTACGTAAAACTCTCCTTTCATTTTTCCAAACTACTTTTTCTACTAATAATAAAATAATTATAACTAGCCGCACATTAACAACAACTAGCCACACACATAATTACAATAACAATAAATAGAAAAATTAATGCAAAGTGAATGAGAAACAAAATGAAAATACACACTATAATATAAATATTGAGTACAAATATATATTTATCATAATATAACTAAACTATCATTTTCGAAGAGAAACTCATACTTACAAAATAAAAATTGATTCCAACTTTTAACCAATTACAATATATCATCATATTGCACGTCATTAATCATACATAAAAAATTGTCTATCTAAGGTTTCACCCAAAATATTAAATATGGAAAAGAAGGTATATTTGCTTCTTATTCGCAGACTTATTCAAATCTAAAAAAATAACACACTTAAGAAAGTATGTGATAGCTCGAAAGCATAAGTCAGAAAATATATATATATATATCAGAGCATAACATTATTAGTAACACTAGCTTAGCTTGTACTTGCTAAAAATATTTTACTTCCTCATAATCATAGTTCTCAAATTAGCTTTTTAAAGGAAGAGAGTTTTATTTATTCTTATATTTATATCAAACTCTAATAATTAATGATTTCACTGAAAATAA
>JAJOOF010015921.1:0-12672 GCA_029582545.1 Solanum lignicaule
TTACATCGGCGACACTAGTTCTACTTCGCGATTTGAATTTGATTTTTGATTTGGTTCCAAGGACTTACATTGATTGGCTAAGTATGGACGGCGTTCCATGGATATTTATGAGTGTGGATCGATTATGACTCTTTCAGCAGCTGCATTGACACCTTTATAGAGCATCCGGTTAGAGTTCCGGCCTCTATTGCCCAAATACTATTATAGAGCATCCGGTTTAAGGTCCGGCCTCTATTGCCCAGATACTTATAGAGCATCCGGTTTAAGGTCCGGCCTCTATTTCCCAAATACTTACATAGAGCATCCGGTTAGAGTTCCGGCCTCAGATACTTGATACTTGTGATTGGTTACTTGGGTACTTCTGGTGAGCATCCGGTTCGAGATCCGACCTCCGTATTATCAGATTCTACTAATTAGGGTTGAGGTTCTGGTTCGATGTTCTTCGTTCTTGGGTTTGTATATGCAATTCTCTTTAGTTATAGTTATTCTGTGTACTCGTCGAGCTTATGGGGGTCCGTTCGGGTTTTTATTTAACTTGCGCACCAGTGTACCTTCTGGGCTTATGGGGGTCCAGTTAGGTGTAGTTAGCTTTTAGATTACTTTAGTTAGTTCTTTGTACACTCGTGTGCATTCCATTGTTACTTAGATTTCCGTTCTTGACTTCGGTTTGTGTTATTCCTTCTTTTCATATT
The DNA here is from genome assembly GCA_029582545.1 of Solanum lignicaule. Classification (NCBI taxonomy): domain Eukaryota; kingdom Viridiplantae; phylum Streptophyta; class Magnoliopsida; order Solanales; family Solanaceae; genus Solanum; species Solanum lignicaule. The sequence continues at coordinate 693 of JAJOOF010015921.1, forward strand.
GCCTTTACTTTTCAAGTTCAGTCGGCCTATGATGCCTATTGGGTACCTGTTGTTTTGGTACTCATGCTACGCTCTGCATCTGTTTCGTGATGCAGGTCCGAGTACCAGTGGCCAGCGTTGATCCAGGTTGGTGTAGTCTAATCCGGAGACAGGGGTGAGAACACGGCGTTTGGGACTTGTCTTTTATCTTTCGAGACAGTCCACTCTCTGTGGTCCACTTTTGAGACTTGTACTCATTTTGTTAGTAGCTCTGTACTAGTGACTTTCAGGTTCTGGGAGGAATCTTTATTTGTATATATGTTTTTGGTTTGCTTCCGCTTGTTTATATTGTTATTTGACTACTCTTGTTTAGTTTCTACCCTCAGACCCATTACTTGTTGTTCCGGGTTGCGGGTTGGCTTACCTGCTGGTGGGTTATAGTAGGTGCCATCATGACTTGAGAAATCGGGTCGTGACATATAGAAGAAAAAGTTAGATGGCTTCCCCATGTGTTAAGACCTCCAAAATGCACTGGTTTGTAGGTTTGACAACAAGATAACTAAGATTTTAGAGGTGCACTAAGTCACACGGAGTGGTTTCAATCCTTAAGTCCTTTGAAATTCATGTAGACTTGGTTAAAAACAAAACACAATCAAACCAAAAAATCTGCATGAGTTATGCCAAACAGTTGAGATTAAACTAGACAGTAGAAACCATAGAGAGATGTGTGGGAGATTTAGGAAACCCCTAATTTTCTTTTAAGACCTAATCATTCAGTATAGGAATGCAATGGACCTCAACAAAATGAATGGATATTGAGAATTCATATAATAACTGACCTCAATGGTTTCAGTATTGAAATAATAGTTGATTGAGTGATGATAAATGCAACTGTGTAGACATGCAAACACATATAAAAGGTGTATGTGTGTGTGCATTCATGTGCTGCAGAATATCTTCACTAGGAAAGAATAGAGAATCAGCAGTTAAAGGAAACACCTAAGAAGCAGTGCTTGTAAGAAAATTTTCTTATAATAATTTAAGTTCTTTTAGATTTATAGCTGGACTTAAAACCTCTAGGATTGGAGAACTGTCTAGACAGGAAACAACATTGCACACTATACCAAAGGATATATCTAGAGGAAACTGTAACTAACCCACCCCTCCCCAAATCAATTAACTGGTATGATAAGCTGGCATGAACAACAATTGAGAACAAAGTGAATCAACACAAGCTGCAAAAACTGAGAATGATCGCATTTAAATATATTTCCATCTGGAATAGGAAATGACTTATTACAAAGGATGAACCAGTACGTCTCCAGACATTCCACTTCAGCTGTTCCTAAGCTTGCTTCCACTATACATGGCATTATATGATAGGAATGTGTAGGCATTTCATTGCAACCCCTTTAAAGAGCCAATCACTCCATACCACACTAACATATATAAGAAGAGACACAGCGGATATCATCCAAACCAGTTCACTAGTAAAACTAATTAAGCAATAAAATGTATTAATCAACCTGAAAAACTAAATCTACCTCGCGGACTAAACATAAGTACATCAACACGAGAAGAAATTGTCTTGAGAAACAAGATTATATGAAACAAAATCCAAAACTCCACCAAAACAGTATCAGAACTTGTAGCATCGAATAGAAACATGATCCATCAGCATCTAGTTACCTCTCATTGCATCAACCACCAATCCGTAATGCTCCGCAATCAAATCTAAGCGCTTCACCATCAAGGCAGCTTCATCATCCTCCAGTTTCTTCCACTTCTCCTCCAGCAGTTTAGCCTTGTCAGGAGCAATCAAACTCATCTTCTCCTTCAAAAAACTTGTTCCATTTGGGTACATTGTAAACATGCCAGACATACTTTCAAATGATGCAGCCAAACGTGGATATTCAGACTGGAAATCCTGTGGATCACCCTTAACTATATCCTCCTTAACCACCTCTTTTACAGCAACCTGATCCTCTTCTTCCTTATGTTTCTCATCATCCTTGGGTTTGCTAACTTTAGCACTTCTCTTAGGTTCAGAACTCTTCTTAGCCTCAACAGTCTTTTTAGTTTTGCCATTAGTGCTATTGGTAACGATTTCCTTAACTCCATCACTAGTTTCAGGGGCACCCCAAATTCTCTTTGAATGCTCAAAAACTAGAAAATCCTGACCCTTCATGAAAACTGGCTCCTCACCACCTTTCGCATTAGTTAAAAATTTCTTCTTTAACCTCTTTAGCTTTTCACTGAGTTGACTCTTTGAAACCTCAACCAGCAACTTCCCTCTAATGAATTCATGAAAAGCTGACATATCCGCATTAGGTTCCATACCTTTTACCGTCTTGTATTCAGCAACACCTTTGAGCAGAGCAAGCTGGTCGTCATCGTTCCATAGACTGCGAGGAGTAGCAGCTGATTTTTTATCCTCTTCTTCTGCAGTCTTGGGCTTCTTCCTCCCTTTCTCTTTCTGGGCCTCTTGCGGCCTCTTTCCTGCTGGTTTCGATGGGGAAGAAGCTTTGGCAGAAACAATCGGCTTAATGGTGAAATCTGATACAGAAGGGGAAGGCGGGGAATGACCCGATTTCGCTTCCAATTCAGAACCTGACCCATTCTCGCTGCCAGACTCAGAAGAAAATTGGGGTTTCTGAGAGGTTTGGACTGGTTTCTGAGTGATGGGTCTCTTCACAACTGGAGGGGCTATCATAGGTTCTTCATCCTCTTCAGTTTCTTCCCCCGAATGCTGTTCTTCTTCTTCCTGGGATTCCTCCACCTCTTCTTGTTCTTCAGAGGACGACGCAGAAGGAGGCTGGTCTACTAAGCGGGATTTGGTTTTGGGGGCCATTGTTTCTGCAAGCAAGAAGGGAGAGCTATTCGGCCGTCAGCGGTGTCAATGGTGAGTGTTGAAGCAAAAGACAAAAAGATGAAAGCTCTCTGTAGGGTTTTTATATGCCTTGTATCTATATTAACTTAAAAACATCAACTCCTGATAAATTACTATAATATTTCTAACTTAAATTGTGACCGTTCAAATAGTTGTAACTTTTCCAAATAGTTATGACTTTTCCATAGAGTTGTGACTTTTTCCAATAAGTTGTTACTTTTCAAAAGGATTGTGAATTTTTGGAAAGGTCATGACTTTTCAGATAAGATACAAAAAATACTTGTTCATACTATTACAAAAAATACTTGTTCATACTATCCTTTGTTGACTATAAATAGAGGGGTTCCTCTCATTTTGCAACCACAATTTTTTTTATTCTTCTACTCTTCTTCTTCTTGCATTTTAAAAATTTCGTGTGATTTATTGTCGTTGAGTGAATTCAAAATTTCGCGAAATATGAGGTACCACTATTCTGATGAAGTAAATTGTTCTATCCTAAGAGGGTATATTCATTAACCTCGAGTACTTGATGAAAATAATTCTGATGATATAATAATTATTTTTTTGCTTAATATATACATTAGTATGTAATGTTGATGTAGTCTAAATTTATTTGTTTTTGTTAACAATTTCTCTTGTGATGTAGATATATGCTTATGAATATCTTTTTAAAAAATTAATAAACTTCTCAAGAATTAGAGAATTGTCACGATTTGTTTTTTGATGCTCAATACAAAAGAATAATTTTATTTATCAATGCTACTTATGTGATTTAGATTGTCAGGAAGTTTGCTTCAAAATATTTATTACTATATAAACATTGCCATTTTGTTTAATTGATTTACTATTTCTTAATACTTAAGTATTTTCGACGAATAAAAGTTTATATGACTTATAATCACGTCAATTGAAATTTTTATTAGTTTAATTTTTATTGTAATCTAAATTCATTTGTTTTTGTTAACATTTTCTCTTGTGATGTAGATATATGCTTCTAAATATCTTTTTCCAAAATTATTAAAATTCTCATGATTTAGAGAATTGTCATAGTTTGTTTTTTTATGCCCAAGACAAAAGAATGACTTTATTTATCAATGTTACTTATGTGATTTAGATTGTCAAGAAGTTTGTTTCAAAATAGTTATTACTATATAAACATTGCTTTTTGTTTTACTGATTTATTATTTCTTAATATTTCAGTATTTTCAACAAGAAAAGTTCATATGACTTGTAATAATGCCAATTGAAGTTTGTATTAGTTTAATTTTTATTGTAGTATAAATTCATTTATTTTTGTTAACAATTTATCTTGTGATGTAGTTATATGTTTCTGAATATTTTTTCCCAAAATTATTAAACTTCTCAAGAGTTAGAGAATTGTCACGATTTATTTTTTTGATGTTCAAGACAAAAGAATGACTTTATTTATCAATGTTTCTTATGTGATTTCGATTGTCAGGAAGTTTGCTTCAAAATAGTTATTACTATGTAAACATTGCCCTTTTGTTTTACTAATTTACTATTTCTTAATATTTTGGTATTTTCGACGAAGAAAAATTCATATGACTTCTAATAACGCCAGTGTAAGTCTGTATTAGTTCAATTTTTATTATTTATTTAATAGCTAATTTTTATTATTTATATAGGTATTTATATATGTCACGAATGCATTATCAAGTTAACAAGATCTTCTAACTTCAAAATATATTATTTTAAAATTTTCCGAGACTTTTTTTAAAAAAAAAAAAAAACTCACAACAAATGTGAAAATATGTGAATATATATGAATCATTAAAAATTTATCATTGCCAAAATAAATTTATATTTAGTAATATGGAATAAGCATTTTCATTTTGTCCCTACAGTAAATTAAAATATAATACCTATAAAAAAAATAGTAACATTAATTAAAAGTCCTATTTATTTATGTAAGTATAAAATTGATTAGAAATTCATTTATTTCACATTAATTCTTTAGTTATAACATTATAAATTTTCTTAATAATTACAAATTATTGCAAATGTTATTCACACTCTCTTATACTCTTTAGTTGTAATATTATGAATTCTCATAGTTATTACATTAATTATTTCTATCGTTCATATTTCCTTATATTTACTTTTGACTAATAATTTTTCATATTATTATATTGTCCCTATACGTGATAACACGGTGTTGTTATTTTTCCTTGGACGAATCATGCTTGGTTAAATAAATTAAAAATTATTTACAAGTATATGGACTATATCTTTGTTAGGTTTAAGATAAACAAGCGATTATATATATGATTTCACAAATAGAATATATTCTTTAATTTTATTTTTTAGTTTTTTTCGGTAAAAAAAAAAAGGAAACCTTTCTCAGTTAACTATGGACAGTCAGATAACTATCTTTAATTTAAGTACAGAGTCAATCGAGAAGTCAAATAAGAGAGTCACCCAAAGAACGTCATCTATTATGTTATAGCTTATAAAATAAAAAATAATATACAAAAATAGTTCTAAAAAATAGAATGTAGTTGTTCTCCTCATGTTCATATGACATCTAAACAAATTAAGTGGAATACACGTGCAAAACATATCTGGTAAGATGACAAGAAAAATACACAACAAATATCATCTATAAGATAATATTAGTGAGATACAACTAATTACATGATTGTACCTCGTAAAATTGAAATAAATATATACATTATTGCATTTAACTAATAAAATTTTACATTGACCATCTTGATAGGTTCATGTGAATAAGAGATATATATGATAATCCATATTGAACATTCACAAAAAAATCTGCAATATTATTTTGTGCAAAACTTATTATTCAAATCTTCGCTTAAATATTCTGAATTGATAATCACGTGCATTGCACGAGTCGAAAAACTAGTTTATACAAAAAACCAATGTCTTAACATATAATTACCATTATACGAATTGTATTTTTAACACATTAATGCTGAGTATATGTTATTTGTAGAAAAAAAAAACTTACATCCGTTCACTTTTAGTTGTCAGTTATGAAAATAGATTTTCACTTTTAATTATTTTCTAAATGGGTGTGCCAAACACAAGTAAAAGTAAACTGAGGGACTAATATTCCTTCTTCATTATTTATTTAATCGTTTTGTTGTAATGTTTCTGTGTTTTTTTTTTCTATTTTTATTATTTATATGTAAATAAAAATGTAAGTAATGCAGTCAAGTAAAAATGAATGGAGGGAGTAATATTCCTTCTTCATTATATATTTAATCATTTTGTTGTAATGTTTCCGTGTTTTTTTCTTTCTATTTCACTATTTATATGTAAATAAAAATATAAGTAATGCAGTCAAATTTAATAATTTTTTATATAGCTTGATAATATTGAGAATAAAATATAGAAATATAAAAAAACAAAATGGATAATTAAAAATTCAAATAAAAACATCTACCTAAGGTCAGCAATTCGAAAAAAAAAATTAATTAAATGAATTTATTATAATATCACACAATTTTTTTTAAAAATATATAAAAAATATGAAAATTATTACTAATCTATATATATATATAAAGCTGAATATAGACAATCTGATGTGGCACCTCTGTATGGCCATCATTTCAATTATCTTTTATCTCCTTTTTTTGGACATTTTATTTTTGTTTTTCAATTTTTATTTGTAATTTCGAAAAAAAACTGAAAAATATTTTAATGCATCAGATCATGCTCCTTTAAAACTTTCATCATATACTAATACACATTTAAGTAATGGAAGATGAAAAGATCAAAACCTTTTCATTTTTCATAACTGTTTATAAATTTAGCCTATAAAAAAATTTTGAGTATTCTAATCAACAATAGTGGAATCCTTCACTTTCTCTCTTCTTCTTCTGATGATGAAAATATGGATATCAAATTTTGATATTGAGATGTCCAGCGAATTTCTACCCTTGTGATTTTTTCAAGAAAAGTGAATGAGAGAATATCTCATGATCCTTCTAAAGATATTGGTGATGATGAAACTTCTAAAGATATTGATAATGATGAATATACATATATCAAATTTCGCCATTGAGATGTCCAACAAAATTCCAGGCTTGTGATTTCTTCAAGAAAAAAAAAAAGGATATCTTATGAATCTTCTAAAGATATTGATATGGGTGTAAAGAGAAAAAATCTGTAACAAAAATTTCTCTTCAAAGTAGAAGTCTTTTTGAAAGAATGTTGATTCCTTCTATATTGAGAGAAAAAAATTCATATTGATTGAGAAATTTATAGGAAGAGTGATTAGTATTTTAAAGGGTAAGAAGATTTATTTAGGAAAAAATCAATCTATTTAGGAAATTGTATTAAATTAGGAAGAGAATAAGTATTTACTAATTCATTTCTTCTTTTATTCTGTTTTAATTTCTTTTTATATATCTTTAATTAAAATTTATTTTATTTTTTTTGTTAATTATAACGACATTATTTCTTCTTCTTCATTCTACTAATATTTTTCTTCTTTTATTTTGTTTTATTTTTGTGTCTTCAATTAAAATTTATTTTATTTTTTCTTATTTATTTTTAATTAATGTTTTTATGTATATTTTTTAATTTCTAATGCCTGAAATTCTATTTATTTTTTGGTATTTTGTTTTCGCACTTTGTCCAAATTTTCTTAAAAAGATGATCATATTTAATCTCTTTCACTATTAATGTTATTAATCTCTTTTACTTTATTCCTTTCATATTATAATTAATGTTATTTATATAATTTTTTAAAATCACTTCTTTTCTTTTTATTTATTTCAAGAAATTAGTTATTATAACTTTATAAGAATTGCATATATATTTTTACAGAATTTGATTTTTTATTTCTTTCTTTATTTATTTCATTAGATATTTACATGTAACAGTAAAGCTTAAATAAAAAATGTGATGTGATATTTTTAGTCCAATATTGATATTTATTTTATTTTTATTAATGTTAAACAAATTTTCTTGCATTTCAATTAAAATAATTGCTTAAAATTAAAATTACTCTTCCCAAAAAAATATGCCTCGAATTTTATTTTATTTTTGGAGTTTTTTCTAATTTTAAAACTGAAAAATTATCAAAAATAAAAAATCACCTCATTTAATTCTTATCATCATCAATGATATTAATTTCCTTTACTTCCTTCCCTTAATTTCATTATTAATGTTGTTATATTATTTCCTTAAATTACTTATTTTCCTTTCTTTGTTATTTTTCTTTTATTTATTTTTTGTTTATTATAACTACATAAGAATTGTAATGTTTTTTTAACGAATTTGATTTTGACATTCTTCTTATAAATTTTAAATCATTTCATAGTCCAACATTGATAATTATATGTTTTATTTAAAAAATCTTATATTTATTTATTTTTATTAATTTTTAAATATTTTTTCTAACATTTTTATTAAAATAATTGCTCAAAATTAAGATCACTCTTCTCAAAAAAATTGTGCCTCGAATTTTAGTTTATTTTTTTTAGCATTTTTTCTAATTTTAAAAAACTTGAAATCTTATAAAATATGAAAGATGACCATATTTAATTCTTATAATCATCAATGCTATTGATTTCTTTTACTTCCTTCCCTTAATATCACTATTAATATTGTTTACATTATTTCCTTAAATTACTTATTTGTACTTTTTCATTTATTTTATTTTTTATTTCTAAGATTAATTATTATAACTGTATAAGAATTAATTTTATTACAGAATTTGATTTTGCCTTTTTCCTTATCATTCTTAGATCATTCCTTAGTCCAACATAGATATTTATATGTTTTAATAAAAAACAATTTCTCTTATATGTTTCTTAAATTAATTGCATAAAATAAAATCATTTTAAAAATAATAATAAGTGTTTTTATTCATTGCTCAGTTTTTATTTGTATAAATAGGAAAATAACCGTTATGTTTTTCATAATAAAGCTATATCAATATTGTCACATTTTTTGCTAATACTTTTTTCTTTTCAATCGTCTCATTCTGTTATTACTAACTTTATTTATTTTTTAATATTGACTTTGAATTGTATGAAATGGTGATTTTTCATAAGTTACAAAGTTTTTAAAACGAGTTTCAATGTACAATTGATGTAATATCAAATAAGGAAAAAGGAAGAACATAACGAGTATAGAAGATGCAAAATATCATTCTTACAAGATTCTTTATTTCAGATGTAATATTAAATATGCAAAGTCGATTCACAATTTTGACATTCTTAAAATGACTTTTTCCTATTTTAAGTAGGTGTTTGGACATAGATTTCAATTGTTTTTGTTATTTGATATTTAGAAAAATTGAGATGTGTTTTGTTATACTTATTGCAAAAAATATTTGAAATAATATTCATATTTGAATATAGTTAAATACAACTTCTAAAATGATAAGTGGGACGTAAAACACAATTCAAATTTGAAGTAAAACTTCAAATAGGATTTGAAATTTTCATGATCATATGTTGGTTCTCAAATAAAATAAAGAATTATTCCAAAAAAGAAGAAGAGCATAATTATTCTGATTCAATAGAATAACGTATTTGATGCATCATTCATTCATCTCTCCAAATATATAAGTTTGGCAGAAGAAAAGTCATTTTATAACAACTTTATTTATGTTTATCATATAGAAGTATAGATTATTGTGTTCGACTATATATTTTGTCTTAACATTTAACTTCTTAAAATTATATGTGAAGGACTTCAAATTTACAAATCTGTTTTGTTCTTGAAAGTTAATTAGAACAAAAATGAGTTTAATTTGATACTTGTCATGTATAAGAATTATTGCACTATTTAATTAAACTTATCACTTGAAATAAATTAGTTTTAATCAAAATTAAATATAACATGTCTTCAAATAAATAAATAAATATCCCTAAATAGGATCATAGTCCGATCTTTTTTATGGGGAAAACCTAATTCAAAAAGACAATTATCTTTTCTTCTGATAATTTTTTATGGTGTTTTTAATTTGTTTTGAAGATTCATTTTATTTTTAGTATCGTTTGTGAATAGGTAAATTTTTTTTATGGGTGTAAGCAAAACAAATTATTTCATCAGTTTCAAATTAATTTATAAAAGATCATTTTTCAAATTTTACTAATATACCGCGCGAAGCGCGGTTAAGTTTACTAGTTTTGCATATAAATTTTTATTAGAAGAACAAACTTTTCTAGAGGAAAGACCACATAAGTGCTTGAGCTCCCCTGCCTTAATGGCATACATGAGAGAAGAATAGACCTTTTAAGAGAAAAATTCTACGTCAAATTTCAGCATCCACATTTCTTCTCTCTACTGTTCAACTCATCGAATTTTAGCATCCAAAAAAATCACGAAGGTACACTCAGTTTCTTTCCTTCCTATTTTTCTTTATTGTTTCCTTCCCGCAACCGCCCCATCCCACCCCGTTTGCCATCCCTACCGCTTATCCGTTTGGAGTTTTTATTCTTTAGAATTAATCTATGATCTTGTGCTTGATGCTTCGGGTGGTGTTTCAAGTTAAATGTGTTAAAAATACAATTCATACAATTGGATAATTACTTTCCCCCATTTGGACATCTATTCCACATGAGTTTTATGTGGAATGAGAATGGTCGGAGGATGACTGAATAATCACGCCTTATTCATGATTCTTAATCGAAATAAATATTCTTTCAAAATGTGATTTGCCATTTTTAATCAATTCTATGTAAATTTGAAAAAAATATATCAAGTACTGAATACGGTGAGGAAACACCGTAACCTGAGACAACCCCTCAGCAGAAAAGAGACCTATTACTCAAAAATCAATTAAAACCCCACATAAACCCCAATCTTCATCAGAGTCCGGAATAAAAATGGGTCAAGATCTGAATCGGAAGCGGAATCAGGTCATTCCATGTCTTCCTCTTCTGCATCAAACTTCACAAACAAGTCGAGTGTTCTTGCAAAAAATTTTGCCCCATCCAAATGAGCAACAAAGAGGCCGCAAGAGACCTAGAAAGAGAGAGGGAGGAAGAAGCCCATGATTGCAAAAGAAGAGGAGAAAAAAATCAGTAGCTACTCCTCCCAGTCTATGGAGTGATGATGACTAGCTTGCTCCACTCAAAGATATTACTGAATACAAGGCGGTAAAAGGTATGGAAAATAGTGTCAATATGTATGCTTTTCATGAATTCATAAGGGGGAAGTTCAGGTTGAAGTTTCAAAGAGTCAACTCGGTGACAAGGTAAGGAGGTTAAAAGAATAAATTTTTGACTTATGTGGAAGATGGTGAAGAGCTAGTTTTCACAAAGGGTCGAGATTTTTTAGTTTTTGAGCATTCAAAAAGGATTTGGGTTGCCCTTGGAACTAGTAATGGACTTAAGGAGATTCTTACCAATAACATTAATGGAAAAGCTAAAAAGATTGTTGAGGTTACGAAGAGGTTTTAACCTAAGAAAAGTGGTGAGGAACTCGAGATAGTCCATCCTGTGGAAAAGAGACCAATTACTCAAAAATTAGTTCAAACCCCATAGAAACCCTAATCTTCTTCTGATTTCAAAAGCGAAAATGGGTTAGGATCCGAATCCGTATCCGAAGTTGAATCAGGTCATTCCCTACCTTCATTTTCTTCATCAGACTTCACAATTAAGCTGCGTGCTTTTACAAAAGTTGTTGCCCTATTGAAACCAACATCAAAGAGGCCGCAAGAGACCCAGAAAGTGAAAGGGAAGAAGAAGCCCAAGATTGCAAAAGAAGCCGTATCAATAAGTAGAAAATTTTATAAAATTACTTACCATATTCTTAGATGATGTATATTTTGAATATGATTATTACCTGTTGAACACCTAAATTGTTTAAAAAGTATACCTATTAAACACAAAAAATGTTGATGTGGAAAATAAGTGTTTTTCACTTCCGCTAAGCGCGTGAAAAAATCTTAAATAATATTTTATTTTTACTTTTTTCAAAAAAACTTAATACTTTTTTTTCTTTTGATGTCACTTGGCATTTAAATAATTTTATTTTTTAAAAAGTAATTTTAAAAGTAATACTAATTCTTAAAATAGAAAAAAAAAAATAAGCCCCCACCCCACCCTTTATGTCGTCTTCCCCACGAGGACAGTGCACTTCGTTGTTTTTTTTTTTTTTTTT
>JAJOOF010015925.1:0-12950 GCA_029582545.1 Solanum lignicaule
GTTTAGAAGTCTTTTTAACGAGTGCACGCGTTAGAACTCGCCTTGTTGCTACTTGCCGGACCAAGGAGGTAATCAATAAGAAAAGAATTATCAACATAGATTTAGTGTGATACTATCTAATAGGCTAGTGTCGATTGGTGCGAAGTAATAACTAACCCAACTATCAATTATGATGTCTAATATGAGGTAAAGGTAAGCGTTAGTAAATTATACACACGTAGCCGGACCAAGGTGCGAGATGAAATTCTCTAGATGCCGGACCAAGAATTTAGAGATACCTAACTTTTATCTTTGCATGTAGTACACTAGGAAAGGATTGATATTACTAGGATTACTGCGTTAAGAGCTTGTGGGGAACACGTATACCCTAGTTATTCTCTCATCTTGATAACAACCAAAATTGACTTTTGATTATTGATTACTTATTGAATTCTTACAATTTGTTTCACAAAAACCCCCCCTTTAATTACTTGTTTCTGGAAGTAATTAGACTAATTGAATATAATTGTTGGTTAAAGTAAAGTCTAAACGAGTTTCCTCATCGGATCGACCCCAACCTACAAGTTGGGTTCTTTACTTGATAACGATCGCTTATGCTTCTTTAGGGAGGTGTAATTTAAGCGTATCAAATTTTGGCACTGCTGCAGGGAAATTTTGGATTTTAAATTTATTTTAACTACATTATTGAATGTTAGTCAAATATTTCCTTATTTTACTTTTTCTTTTTGGCTTTTTGTCTCTCTTAGGTTCTGACTCTAGTGTATGCCAAGTACACGGAGCCAGGGTGAACCACTTACTCCTTACGACCCAAAGTTGGACCGAATTTTGCGAAAAATGAACAATCAAGGAGTTCAAGTTAATCCTATTGGAGGCAACCTAGGTGATGAAGTTGCGTTGCAACCCCCGAGGGTGGTTGGGGGAGACAACCAGGTTCTAGCTAAAAATCAATTAGGAGATGCAATGAGGGTGCATGGCCCACCAGGCCCTCGACTGCATGACAACTATAGGGGCAACGTAAACATTGCTGACTCAGATGGACCTCTTGTCCTACCCCATTTGCCTCCGGGGCACACATTTATAGTGACCAGTAGCTTGATGCAGACATAGACAAGCTAAGGGCGGTTTTCAAGAGCTGTGTGGGTCAACCAGACTTGGATATGGATGTCATCGGGTTGCGAGTGTTCTCTCTATCACTGACAGGCGATGCTGCTGTATGGTTCACTAAGCTTTCTTATAACTCAATATATACATGGGACCAACTGACGGATGTGTTCTTAGCAAGATATTATCCAGTGTCCAAGAAGCCCAATCACAAAGATAGGGTCAATAATTTTGTAGCATTACCTGGAAAGTCTGTGAGTAGCTCTTGGGACAGATTCACTGCATTTTTAGGAGGTGTTCCGAATAACCATATTGATAATGAGTCGCTGAAGGAATATTTCTATCGAGGTCAGGATGACAACAATAAAGCAGTGCTTGATACTATTGCTGGAGGATCACATGGTGCGTGCACATATGCGCAGATTGCAAAAAAATTGAAGAAGATCTCTCGCAACAATAAAGCATTAAGCACTAGGAGGTCGGATACTGGGAGAAACACATTTGCCGTTCATGCTACGAACAACCAGTCTGCAGAGGAATTTCATGAGGAGATGGCTCAGATGAGGAGCGAGTTGGGATTGGTATTGAAGCATATGAGCAGAGGTGCAGAGAAGGTAAATATTGTGAATTACTTGACTAGAACGCCACCACCAATTGAAGAGTGTTACTATGAAGAGGATGTTTATGCGGTGAATGATCAGACGAGGGGTTTCGACCAAACGCCCAAATATCCAACACGGAAAATTGGTGCCAGGGTCAAGGAAACCAAGGTCAGAACTATGGAAACTACAACTGAGAGGGTCAATATGTCTGGGATGGGAACTTCAATCGTGACAACAACTATAGCCGGAACAACTATGGCAACAGAAATGATAGGGTTGGACCCTCTGTTCCCCCTCAAAATCAGGAATCTGGTACTAGGGAAGCTGGAGGCAATATGGCGCGTATTGAAGATATGATGTATAAGATGATGAGAAGGTTTGATGCAACTGATGAGAATGTGAAGGAGATGAGAAACGACTTGTCTGGTATTGGTCAAAAGGTTGATGCCCATGCAATATCAATAAAGCATCTTGAGCAGCAGATGACCCAGTTGTCTACTACAGTGAACCCACGTCAACCTGGCACTCTTCCTAGCAACACTATCCAGAATCCAAAGAATGATGGTCATTGTATGGCAGTTACCACTCGATGGGGTAAGCAAACCATAGATCCACCTATGCCGTCTGTGGTGGATGTTGAGATTAGAAAAGAAGATGATGTGGTAGAGTTTAGGGAAGAGTCTGAGAATGCGACAGAGAAAAAAGCGGAGATATCACATAAAAGTGGTCCCTATACCTAAACATCCACCACCTTTTCCATAGTGGTTAGTGAAGAAGACCTAAGATGGTAAATATCGCAGGTTTATTACTATGTTGAAGCAGCTTTCTATCAATGTTCCCTTGATAGAGGCTTTGGAGCAAATGCTTGGGTATGCGAAGTTTATGAAAGATATGGTGACAAAGAAAACGTATGTGAGTTTTGAAGATATTGATAGATTGCAGCATTGTAGCGCTATTTCTACAAAATCCCTTGTGCAAAAGAAGGAAGACCCTGGTGCTTTCATGATCCCATGTACTATAGGGTTGTTACACTTTGCTAAGGCATTGTGTGATCTTGGTGCTAGCATCAACCTCATGACATTGTCTATTTATAAGAAGTTGGATCTAGGGGATCCAAAGCCTACTACAATGCGGCTACTAATGGCTGATCGAACCGTGAAAAGGCCCATTGGTGTACTGCATGATGTGCTAGTAAAAGTGGAGTCGTTCATCTGTCCAGCGGATTTTGTGATTCTTGACTGTGAGGTTGATTTGGATGTTCCCATCATCCTTGGGAGACCATTCCTTGCGATAGGTTGTGCATTAGTTGATATGGAAAAGGGACAGATGAAGTTCAGACTGAACAACGAAGAAGCAACTTTCAATATTTGTAGGTCCATGAAGCAGAGTGGTGAGCTCCAAACGATATTTACTATAACTTACAGAGTTGAGAGTGGAACAAAAGTGCAAATTGAAGAGCAGCTTGGTGTTGAGGCACTAGCAGCAGTTATGATGAATTTCGATAGTGATGGTATTGAAGAGTACAATGAGTTGGTAGTTGCACTAGATAGGTGTGAATATCAATCAAAACAAAAGAAATATAAATTAGACATGAAGAATCGTGAGTCTCCACCAGCGAAACCATCTATTGTGGAAGCACCGAAATTAGAGCTTAAGGCTGTACCACCATATTTGAGGTATGTATTCTTGGGCAGAGATAACACTTTGCCGGTCATTATTGCGGCAGATCTAAATGCGAGACAAGTAGAGTGCTTGGTGACTGTGTTAAAGAGGTTCAAGCGAGCTATTGGGTGGACTATTGCAGATATTATTGAGATTCCTCCTGGTATTTGTTCCCACAAAATCCAACTCATGCCAGATCACAAACCTAGTATTGAGCACCAAAGAAGATTAAATCTACATATTCAAGAGGTAGTTAAAAAAGAGATCATCAAGTGGTTAGATGCTGGAGTTATCTATCCCATTGCAGATAGTAGGTGGGTATGCCATGTTCAATGTGTGCCCAAGAAAGGTGGGATTACTGTGGTGCCTAATGAGAGAAACGAGCTTGTTCCGATGCGGCCCGTGACTGGATGAAGAGTCTGCATGGACTACCGGAAGCTAAATACTTGGACAGAAAAGGACTATTTCACTATGCCATTTATGGATCAGATGTTAGATAAACTTGCTGGTAAGGGTTGATAGTGTTTTCTTGATGGTTATTCGGGCTACAATCAGATTTCTATAGCTCCGGAGGACCAAGAGAAGACCACATTCACTTGCCCTTATGGGACTTTCGCCTTCAAACGGATGCCCTTTGGGTTGTGCAATGCTCCAGCGACCTTCCAACGTTGTATGATATCAATATTCTCTGATATGATGGAGGACACTATTGAGATATTTATGGATGATTTCTCTGTGGTAGGTGACTCTTTTGATCGATGTCTGAATCATTTGGCTGAGGTACTGAAAAGATGTGAAGATTGCAATCTGGTGCTGAATTGGGAGAAGTGCCACTCTATGGTGAAGGAAGGGATAGTTCTAGGTCATCGAATTCTTGAGAAGGGCATTGAGGTAGATAAAGCGAAAGTTGAGGTAATTGAAAAGCTTCCACCACCTATCTCTGTAAAAGGTGTTCAACATTTTCTTGGGCATGCAGGTTTCTATAGGAGGTTCATCAAATATTTCTCTAAAATTGTATAGCTATTGTGCAAACTACTCGAAAAGGAGTATAAGTTTGATTTTGATGATGCTTGTCTGATAGCATTTGGAGAGTTGAAGGAGAAGTTGGTTACTGCACCTATCATTATTTCACCGGATTGGGGACAACCGTTTGAGGTAATGTGCGGTGCGAGTGGAGTGGCGCTTGGTGTAGTATTGGGACAAAGGCGAGAGAAAATTCTCCATCCTATTTACTATGCTAGCAAAGCTCTAAATGTAGCCCAGAAGAATTATACTAGACTGAACAAGAGCTTCTTGCAGTGGTTTTCGCATTCAAAAAATTTCGATCCTACTTGCTTGGTACTAAGGTCATAGTGCATAGTGACCATTCTGCATTAAGGTATTTGATGAAGCAGAAAGATGCAAAACCGATGCTGATTAGATGGGTATTGTTGCTGCTAGAGTTCGATTTTGTGGTAAAGGATAGAAAGGGGACCGTAAATCAAGTTGCCGATCACTTGTCCAGATTGGAGGAAGAGGATATGCAAAAACTTGGTGATGGGGCTGAAATTAATGATGCTTTTCCAGACGAACAGGTATTGGCTGCTTCTCGTGATCTGATTTCTTGGTTCGCAGACTTTGCTAATTATTTGGCAAGCGATATAGAGCCCCCGAATTTGTCTTTTCACCAAAGGAAAAAGTTTATGCATGATGTGAAGAAATTCTTTTGGGATGAGCCTTACTTGTATCGTAGTTGTGCTGATAGAATTATTCGTCGCTGTGTGCCAGAGATTGAGATGTTGAGTGTACTTGAAGCATGTCATTCATCG
This sequence comes from Solanum lignicaule, assembly GCA_029582545.1. NCBI lineage: Eukaryota > Viridiplantae > Streptophyta > Magnoliopsida > Solanales > Solanaceae > Solanum > Solanum lignicaule. Next base: position 5,174 of record JAJOOF010015925.1, read on the forward strand.
CCTGTTGGTGAGCACCACAGTGGTATTCGAACTGCACATAAGATTTTGCAGTGTGGGTACTACTGGCCTACTATCCACCAAGATGCTCATGATTTCGCCAAGTCTTGTGATCGTTGCGAAAGAGAAGGAGGGATTTTGAAAAGGAAAGAGCTTCCTATGAATCCTATATTGGTGATAGAGTTGTTTGATGTATGGGGCATTGATTTTATGGGTCCATTTGTGAGTTCACACGGGATGAAGTATATTCTTGTTGCGGTTGATTATGTATCGAAGTGGGTGGAAGCAGTTGCGCTCCTCAACAATGAAGATAAAAGTGTCACCGTATTCTTGAAAAAGAATATCTTCTCCAAATTTGGTACACCGAGGGCGATTATCAGCGATGTAGGTTCCCACTTTTGTAATAAGTTGTTCAAAGCGCTACTTGAGAAATATGGTGTCCGCCACAATGTAGCCACTCCTTACCATCAGCAAACTAGTGGGCAAGTTCAAGTGTCCAACAGAGAGATCAAACAGATTTTGGCGAAGACTGTGAATGCTAATAGAACGGATTGGTCAAGGAAGCTTGATGATGCTCTATGGGCCTATCGCACTGCATACAAGACTCCCATAGGTATGTCTATTTACCAACTCGTATATGGGAAATCTTGCCATTTACCGGTAGAGCTAGAGCATAAGGCTTTGTGGCGATGAAGAAGCCAAATTTAGATTGGGGCACCGCATCTAATCAAAGAATGAATGACTGGAATATGCTTGATGAGTTTCACCTAAAATCTTATGAAAGTTCAGCCTTGTACAAAGAGAAGATAAAGAGGTATCATGATCAAAGAATTGAAAAGCGGGAATTTATTGTGGGTGATCTTGTGCTTCTATTCAACTCTAGGTTACGCTTGTTTCCGAGCAAACTCAAATCCAAATGGACTTGGCCATTTCTGCTCACAAAAGTGCTTCCCCATGGAGGGGTTGAGCTTGAGAACAGTGACGGAACAAGGTTCATGGTTAACGGGCAAAGGATTAAGATCTATTTGGGAAACACAGAAAGTGTGCAAAAGGCTGTGAAGGCTTATCATCTTAATGAAGTTTGAGTAATCAAGAGGCTTGCGTCGTGCCGCGACATTAAATTAAGCGCTGCTTGGGAGGCAACCCAAGATGTACAATCTAGCCAACGATATGTTTTTGTTTTCCATCAGCAGTCTTTGTGTTTAGTTAATTCTCTGTATTAATTTAGATAAGTGTTTTTAGTGTTTTTTAGTGTTGGCTAGAATTAGCATAGGGTTTGTGTCTAAAAAGTGTCTAGAAAATGTAAAAAGAATAGTCTAATGGTTGCTATATGTGCAGGTACGCTATAAATAAATTATACAGAAAATGGTCTGGTGCAGAGGTCTACGGACCCCATCGACGGTCCGTGGATGGTGTCCGTAGATCCCAGGTAAGCCCCTAAACTTTTCCAAGTATAAGATTGATCAATGGTCCCAATCTACGGATCGTAGATCGACCCACGGACCGTAGACGGGGTCTCGTGGGTCGAAAACCCTAATTCTGTCAGACCTGACCCGGACCCCCTTATTTAAATTTCCCCTAATTTGAAATCATTTCCACTTCCCTCCATTCACTCTCCAACCGTTTCAAACACTTTAACTCCCCTAAATCACTCCATAACTCCCCTATAAAATCATCCCTTCCATTCCCCCATAATTCCCACGATTCCTTTCCATTCCGAATACTACTCATTCCATATTCCACAAAAGGGTCCGGTGTTTGGGTTGGTAATGAGGAGGTGGTTTTTGGCCTTGAAAGCATATGTCATCACACAATCACCCCATTCCCGTTGCTGTAAGGTAATAGACTTTCTCGTCACTTTGAATTTCGATTCATTGATAGTTTATAGAAAGTCAGGGATTTTGGTCTTGACCTTGGGTAATTGTTAGATGAAATTGCATGATAAAATTGGAAGTTACAATACCCTTGGAATGATAGATAGTGATTGTGTTGCCTTGTTGTATGTGATTATAAGTCTAAATGTAAGTTTTGACTTAGAGTTCCAAAGTTTGTCTTAAGCACTTGTTAACATGATTAATCGGAATCCTGAGAATGACAAACTAGAATGAGTAAATGTTGAAATGCATGGTTAGACTAGGGTATTGTTGATAATGGTCTGAGATGTGGGCTTGAAAAATAAAGAAGGGTTGAAACCTGGCACAGGCCACATACACGATACCCCGTCTACGGACCGTAGATCACTACGGACCGTAGATTAGGTTCGTGGGTGGATTCACTTGAAAATTTCACAGAGTGTGAAACCACGGATGTGGACTACGGTCCGTAGATTGATCTACGGACCGTTCTGTACATCTGTGGTTTCCATCTGCGACCAATATTGTTGGTCCTCTGATCCACGGAAGGGTTTCATGGACCGTAGATCAGGCTACGGACCATAGGTCCCCTCCGTGGATGACCTCTGGAGCCACTGTCTGGAAAAAAAAATTAGGTCTTTGCTACTGTTTGTTTTTAGTTCTAAAATTTGTTCAATTGTGTTTATAGTTAGTTTTGGCACTAATATCGCTTCCACAGGTACAATGGCACCCAAGAAGCTAGTCACCTACTCAAAACATGGCAAGTCAAAATCAGTTGCTCCTAGCTTCAGGTTAATCAATCAGGACACGGACACAGAAAAAAATCCAACTTACATTCCTCCCAACACAAGGACTTCTCCCACTGCACCCCGAGCCACCAGAGGTACCCCCAGAAGGTGATTCCCGACGTAGTCACTGTCTCCTAGTCTGATGAGAAGCACACACTGATCGGGTCACCAACTGGGGCTGCTTCCAGTTCAGCTACTGGGTCTACGTCTGGCTTTGAGTCTGCCCATGCTTCGTGCTCGGAGTCTAGCCATGCTTCAGGCTCCGAGTCTGCCCATGCTTCGGGGTCCAATGCCAAGTCAGCCACAGGGTCCAGCCATAATGACAAGCAACCTGGTCTGATAAGGCCACTAGCTCAGAGTCAGTACCAGTACCAAGGAATGAAAACCCTACTCCAGTGGCCGGCTAGCCAAACATATGGTGTGTTGAGGGCCAATGGTAAATCTATCGGGATGCCAAGATGAAAAATGACAAAGAGAAGATGGCCCGACTTATTACAGAAAAGCGCAGAGTCCTCACAAGGAGTTTGCACATTGTCCCTGACATCCACTTGCTTTTTAACCCTCACAAGTGTGACTGGATGGCTCGAGCCCCAGGGACTTATAGTGAGGAGATTGTACGGGAGTTCTACGCCTCCTATGCCGCCACTCTCCGTGGTTCGTTCTCCAAGCAGTCAAAGCCCATAGCCCAGGACCCTCTCACTTCCACTATGTTCCGAGGTTGTTCGGTGGACATATCACATGCCACCATCAGTCGTTTTCTCTATGGTCCTACCACGGGTCACTCTTGGTCACTAAACACAGCGAATTTTGATTACAGACGGGACATCGTGTGGAGCGGCACTTTCTAGAGGAATGCTAAGCAGTGAGAGGTTGTTATACTGTGGTTAGTTAAATACATTGCTGCAAATGGCGAGCATGCGGAGTGGGTCGCCACACCACGATTGGGTATCAAGAAGGCCACATTAAATTTTGTGGCCAAGTTTTTCTGGTTGTTGGTGCATAACAGGGTGTCGCCTACAAAAGCTGACAACCAACTAACATGGACAGAGCGTTCATGGTTGCAGCATTGGTAGCAGGAGTGGAGATTGACTTTGCCCGCATGCTGCTAGCAGAGATTCACGAGAGGGCATTCAAGAACTCCACTACTTACCCCTTTCCATGTTTGATTTTCCAATTGTGCAGGGACTCTGGAATGTCGATCTGGCATTGTGATAGGTTAATCCACCCTACAAGGACTTTGGATATAAGCCTCATTCAAGATGAGGCAAATTTGGCAACACCTCACAGAGAGCCCCAGGTTGAGGTACCTCTCTTGGGTGCAGATCTTGTAGACATGGTGGGGCAGGCATAGGGCGGTGACCCCATTATGCCAGATCACACCGATACTATCCCGGCCGCCTCTTCCCAGCTGTTAGTAGGCCTCCTAGCTCATCCCGGTCCACACCACCATTAAGAGATGTTGTTATCCCATTGGCTAGAGTACAGATATTAAAGGCTAAGATGGTCACACTGTTGCATCACATCCAGTCTTGGATGCAAAAGTCAATAGCTGAGTTCGAGGCCAAAATGGAGCGAAGGATGGAGGGCATGATGGATCGAAAGATCCAAGCCGTTAATAAGCTTCTCGATGCCTTTAAATTGATAGTCGTTGAGCGACCAGCCTCGACCATGGATCTATCCTTTTTTTAGTCCGAGTTAACCAGTCTCTGCGCCGACGTTGATGCTATTATTGCCACCCATACAGTTGAGCCTCAGGCTGCACCTACTGCGCTGACTAATGATACAGTGTTGGATGCTTTATTCAGTGGGATCGCCGAGGAGGGGCCTGAGCCTACACATACAAAAGGCAAGAGGATGCGTGAGAATATTGCAGGGGCATCGAGTTCTACCCCTGTTGTAGAGGTCCCGCCTGTCGTGAGGGACGTTGTGAGCACCATTGATGGTGCGGTTGGAGTGACCGAGAGCACTACTGAGGGTTCTATGATTGTGATGTGGTCACTACTGAGGGTGACCCAAGTATGGTTCCAGCGGGCTCCGGGAAACCGGACCCACCTGCTTGTTGATGATTCTTCGGTGCAATGCGCCACAAGTTTGCTTCACCCAATCCATTAGCTTTTACTGTATTTGTATGCATTGGGGACAATCGCATCTATTTTTGTTGGGGGTGGGGTAAATGGATTATAAGTGATAGGGTGAATTCTGAGTAACCCAACTCATAAATCCTCTCTTTGGGTTTTCTTGCATGTGTTCTTTTTCCCCAATAGACTGTTTAATTTCTGTTGAACCGGCATGTGTTAGGATCGTATGTATAGAAGCATAAAAAAGAATGAAGCATGATGGCTTATAAAAAAAATTGACACCCGTCCAAATTTTGTTATGTGTGCTAGAATTTGTAGGCTAAGATAAGTGGAATGTGTTGGCTCTGAGTATGAGATGATAATGAATCAACTTGATGGCATGACTTAACCTGAAACTTGAACTGGGTAATCTGATAATGAAACTATGTGCGAAGAGTGTGTGAGAATAGTTGATTGTTCAAGCAGTTTTTGTGCACAACTAGAACTTGCCTGGTTAGTCCTTCTAGGACAATTCACTCTAGAGGCTAGGAGGTGATCATAAGACCTTATTTTGATAAGTCCACAAATTGCCTAACTGAAAGATCCAACCAAATGAAATAAAAGCTCCCTTTGATCCAAATGCTTTGAGCCTAAAATTAGACCATTTCTTTCTAAACCCCGAACTCACCTTCCCATAATCTACTATGTTGGCCCTGACCCAATATAGGGTACTGTGCACCTCAACCAATGGAAAATCCATAAGTTGAGGGTGACTATGAAAGAGGAAACCGAAAGAAAAATGGGTATGAAAAGAGTTTGATGTTGAAAAAAAAAGAAAAAAGAAAAGAGAGGAATGGATGTGACTTGTTGAAAGGTAAAGAAAAAGAATAAAATGTAAGAAAGAGATAAAAGTGAAAAATAAAAAGATTTACAAAGTCTAAAGTCACATCCATGGTTGAAGAAAATCAAGGGAAAGAAGGTAAAACGGTAGGATGACAAAAATAAGGCAGAATGAGGTTGAAAGCCTAGTGTAATGTCAAGGAGGGCAGAAAGTCACTAAGAAGTACCCAAATGTACCACACCTGACCTTGAGCCTACGTTACAAGACAAGAAAGTCCTGTAGTGATCCTAGAGTCTAGTTTGGAGAGTCTAAGCGATGAAAATAAGGGTAAGCCTATGATACTAAGCACTAACTGTACTTGAAGTTATTTCTAAGTGTGACTGTTGAATGAATCCTTGTACTCAAAGTCATAGTCATTGTGTGAAAGAAAAGGGATTTCGTTTGAAGTAAGGGCACTAGTTGCATTGTCAGAAAGTTGGTACTCTGGTGATAGTAAAATGGTGTAAGTTGTGTGTTGGTTGGTCGATCGTTGTCATGGTTTGATCCGCATGAATTAGCTTGTTGAGTCTAAGAGAACAAATTTTGCACCCGAAAAGTAAGTAGGATAGAGAGCCATGTGATTGCTTGTGCTTGAATGCGTGTTTCTATACAAGTGTCGTTTAGAGTCTTAATGTGTCGCTTGAGGACAAACAACGAATTTCAGTTGACGGTGTTGATATACCGTGAGTTTACGGTATTTCTAATGCATTTCACTTACAAGTTGTGTGTGTCTAGGGCCTTTTTGTATTAGTTTTTATGTGTTTTTATCATATTTTGCAGGACAGATGTTCAAGCGCGGAAGTAAAGAGAAAGCTGAAAGAAATGCAGAAAAGGGCATCAACTGAGGTGATCTACTGACCGTAGGTCCATTGATGCTCCGTAGATAGTGGTCGTAGATCAGCAGGCAAGGCATGGAAGGCAAATCAAGGAAATCTGACCAAGTGTGGAACCACGGTGACCATTGACGGTCTGTAGATTGATACTGCGAGGGTTCCAGTACCTGATTTTTATAGATTCTAAGTATGGAACTACAGAGAGGGATTGACGGACCGTAGATCGATCTACGGTCCGTACTGCAGTTCCTTCGTTTTCTTCAGAGAAGCTGATTTTTGGAAGCTGAAATATTTTCTAAGTCCTGGCTGACGGAAGGGACTCACGGACCGTAGATCCATTGACGGTCTGTGAGTCAGTCTCGTGGAATGAAGACGCGTGCCTGAACAAACTTTCCTTATTTTGTTTCCCTTTTAATTTAGGACTTGTTTTCTATAAATAAGGTATGTAAACCTCGTTTTTGGGTTGTTGGAGGTTATCTTTTGTTCTAGTTCTTGAGTTGGGAGATTAACTTGCAACTTTAGCAATTCTTAATTTCCTAAGTTCATTTTGAAGATTTTGGTGTTGCAATTCAAGTTGAATTTCTGGGTTTATTATTCTTCTTACGTAAGTTCATAATTCTTTCATCTAAAAAAATGAATTGTGTTCATATGATTATGGGTAACTAAACTCCACAACTAGGGTTGTGGGAACCATGAGCGATTAACAAACTATGAATAGTAACTAAGCAATTCTTGAATAGTGTTGTTGCATGCATTGATAATTCTTTCGTTTAGAAGTCTTTTTAATGAGTGCATGCGTTAGAACTCGCCTTGTTGCTACTTGCCAGACCAAGGAGGTAATCAACCAGAAAATAATTATCAACATAGATTTAGTGTGATACTATCTAATAGGCTTGTGTCAATTGGTGTGAAGTAATAACTAAGCCAAACATCGATTATGATGTCTAATATGAGGTAAAGGTAAGCGTTAGTAAATTATACACACGTAGCCGAACCAAGGTGCGAAGTGAAATTCTCTAGGTGCCGGACCAAGGATTTAGAGATACCTAACTTATCACTTTGCATGTAGTACAGTAGGAAAGGATTGCTATTACTAGGATTACTGTGTTATGAGCTTGCGGGGAACACATATACCCTAGTTATTTCTCTCATCTTGATAACAACCAAAATTGACTTTTGATTACTGATTACTTATTGAATTCTTACAATTTGTTTCACAACCCCCCCCCTTTAATTACTTGTTTCTGGAAGTAATTTGACTAATTGAATATAATTGTTGGTTAAAGTAAAGTCTAAACCATTTTCCTCGTGGGATCGACCCCAACCTACAAGTTGGGTTCTTTACTTGATAACGATCGCTTATGCTTCT
>JAJOOF010015931.1:0-13967 GCA_029582545.1 Solanum lignicaule
GCACTAGTATTGCTTGGGTTGTCTACATGTTGGGATGATATTATGTTGGTTTGGACTATGTACTTAATTTGTATGCATATTGGATTTACTTGGCAAAAAGCATGTTTGGAATAAAATGTCCTTTTATGCATGTTTCAATGGTTTTTATGCATAGTAGCCATACTTAGTACGTGTGTTGTACTAACCCATATTTTCTCCCTTTTCCCAAACATTTAGGTTCGGGCCATTGAGGATTTAAGCTTACTTCTCAAGACACTTGGAGTTGCTTCCCCAAGTTGGTGAGTCTTCAAGTCCGAGGACAAGACCCTATGATCTAGCTCCTATATTTAGTTCTTTGCTTATATTGAAAGACATTGTTGTACTTCTTATTTTCTAGACTTCTTATTGATGTGAGGGCAAGGTGCCATTTTTGATACTTCTATGTCTAGATGGTGCATTGTGACAAAGTTAGATTTTATTTTTCATGTATGAAGTGAAGTTGAACTTCCAAAGTAAAAGTTTTAAATTTTCCGTGATTTTATTCTATGATACATGTTATGATGAATGCTAAGGGCTTGTATAAGACCTCTTAGAGGTCGAATACGCCGGTAACGATTAGGGCGTGTTCTCGGGTCATTACAAAAGTCGCCAGGGAGAAAAGAAGTTTTAACATCCATTTGCTCAACCTCTAAGTTCAGACTTGTAGCCAAGCCTAGAACTACACGAATGGGTGACATCTTCACAGCTGGAGAGAATATCTCATCAAAATCAATTCCCTTTTTTGTTTTTTCCCTTCACAACTAATCTATCCTTTTACAGTTGAATTAGGTTACCAACTTCATGTTTCACCCTGAAAACCCACCTATTTTTCAACATTTTTCTGTCTTTAGGTAGCTTAACCAAATCAAATGTATGATAATCATGTAGAGACTTGATTTCATCTTTCATAGCACCAAATCATATTTTTGTTTCTTCATTTTCCATGGCCTCTTCTAGACTCAGGTTCTGCCCCGTTAGTCAAAAGTACATACTCATTGGGTGATTCATGAGATGATCGTATTTTTTCTCTATTAGATATTCTGAGAGAACTCTCTGGAGCTTCAATAATAGTTGGTTGCTGACCAACTAAATCATCCTGCACTGGAGCATCAACATCATACCGGTCAATCTATATAAGATCGTCGTCTTTATTATCAATACGAGTTTCATCATTTTAAAGATTTTATTTAAGTGCAATAGTCAAAGGAACTTGATCAACATCAACTAAGCTCTCACTACTCTCAGAATCAACTTTCTCATCTTTTTCAAGATCTTCAATTGTATGGTCTTCAAAAAACACAACATCACGACTTCTAATAAGTTTCTTCTCAAGTGGGTCATAGAAATGATACCCAAATTCATCTTGACCATAACCAACAAAGATACATTTGCCTAGTTTTAATATCCATCTTTGACCTCTCATCCTTGGGAACGTGCACAAAGGCTTTACACCAAAATACTTTAAGATGATCATAAGTGACATTCTTACCACACCAAAATTTGTCACGAATATCACCATTAAAAGCAATAATAAGACATAAATTGATAATATAGGTAGTAGTATTAAGTGCTTCTTCCCAAAAGGAATATAGGAGCTTCACATCTTAAAGTAAACATCTAACCCTCTCAACGAGAGTTCTTTTCATCATCTGTGCTAAACGAGTTAGTTAAGGAGTCTTTGGAGGAGTTTTATGATGTCGAATACCTTGCTCTCTATAATATTTATCAAAAGGACCAATATAATCACCACTATTATCTGAGTTTATGCATGACAATTTCTTCCCTTTATATCTCTCAACTAAGGCCTGGAAATTCTTGAACATATTAATTACTTAATCCTTGGATTTGAAAGAGTATACTTAGAGTTTTGAAGAATGATCATCAATACAGTCACGAAGTAAAGTGCACCACCATGAGACTTTATCTCAAAAGGACCACACAAATCAGAATGTGCAAAATCTAGCAAATCAAGCTTTCTTGAAGGCGGATGACTGTGAAAAGAAACTATTTTCTATTTATCCAGAGTTTCCAAGAATAATCATGAATACAATCACGAAGTAAAGTGCACCAACATGAGACTTTACCTTAAAAGGACCACACAAATTAGAATGTACCAACTCCAGCAAATCAAGCTTTCATGAAGGCAGATGACTGTGAAAAAAAGTTGTTTTCTATTTACCGGCTAAGCAACAAACACATTTCTTAACTTTAATTGTGTAATTCTATAAAGAAGAATTATTTATCAATCCTCTTCTATCACATATGAATCGGTCTTCTATGTCATAACTTTGATGAAGTATCATTTTCTAATAAATTATTAAGCCTTTAGAAATGGAGCCTTTCAATACGTACATGTTAGAAAACTTATCACCTCAAGCCATAATCATTAAACCTTTAGTAATCATACACTAGCATGCACCAAGGTTGTTAATATAACTTTGATCATCAAGATTTCCTACAAAAATCAGATTCAAGCGAACATCGGAGCACACTTGAGATTGTTGAGAACAAGTCTCGAACCATTGTTACTATCCAAACAAATTGTGCCAATGCCAAGTATCTCAACTTTATTATCATTTCCCTTTTTTAAGATGGAGTGTAAGAAGAAACTAATTCCTTCTTTGACATGACATGTAAAGTACCACCAGAATCTACAAACCAGCTAGACTCATCATAAAGAAGATTTAATAGCATTTTCTCAACAAGCAACAAGAAGATCATCCTTAGCAATAATAAAAACATGATTTTCATTATCGCTATCTTTCTTTTGTTGTCTCATATCTCTCTTGTAACTATAAAAATATTTCTCAATATGTCCATTCTTGTGGCAATAGTCACATATAATATTCTTGTGTTTAGAGTTTGACTTGCCTCTACTTTTATCTCAGTCATTCTGACTCTGAACATTCTTTCCCCTGTCTACAGTAATCAAACACTCCGAGTGTTAAACTAAAGAAGATGAGCCTTGAGATCTTCTTATCATATCTTCATTTAAGACACCACTCTTAATATATTCCATAGTTACAATACCACCGGGAGAAGAATTAGTCAAAGAAACTTAAAAAGTTTCAAAAGAGTTTGGCAGAGTATTATGAAACCAAAGTCCCTGTATTTATTCATCAAATATTACGCCCATTCTGGATAGCCAGTCAAGGAATCCCTGAAAATTATTATTATGATCTGAAATAGGATTGCCCTTTTTATATATGATATTCATGAATTGTTTCAGCAAGAACAACTTATTATTGCTAGTCTTCAAAGCATAAAGTGTCTCAAGCTTATCTCACAAACTTCTAGCATGTGTCTCATTAACAATATGATTTCTAACATTATCTTAAACTTATTGTCTAATATACCCACAAACATGCAGGAGCTCAAATTCCCGATCTTCATCATTCATAGACTCAGATTTATTGGAAGCAAACACATATAAATGCATTTTGTTGACAAATAGAAAATCTTTCATCTTGCCTTTTCAAATATGATAAATGCTACCATTTAAACACACCAACTTGCTCCTATTTGACTCCATCATTCAAATAGTTAATTAACAACAACCTAATACTCTGATACCACTTTGTTGGGAAAGGAAAACACAAACAAAGGTGCACGACAAAGCAATAGTGGAAGAAAATCCAAATCTAAACTTTCTCTTCTATTTGGAGTAAAATTAAATAATATGAAACACTCACTAGTAATCTCCCTAAATTTGTTAACTAACAATTATATAGAGTTATCAGCTTAAATCTATTGAATGACTTATCTGATTTATTAATCATATAGTTAATTTAGACATAGGAATCTTTTCACTTTCTACTTTTCTAATCAAATCAATTTTTTCACACCTAAATATACGAAGATGAGATCGACAGTCTGTGTCTTAGTTGACCAAGTGATATGAACCAACACAAATAAAACTATAGAGATCCTTTTGGAAGGATGTTACTTACAGAACTAAAACCGACATAACACTTATAACATTAAAATACATTTTTTAAAACATATTAATAAAAATTTTGTACCAAAAATTTGGCCCATTCAAAATAAAATTAAAAGTAAAAATATTTTGCTCACATTAAATTCATATAATTTCAAGTAAAAATTCTTAAAATTTTAGAGTACCAATTGAACATGTTAAATCCCTCATTCTTAAAATGATTAAAGTAAGTAACTAACAATATATTTTTTATGCTACTATAGGTTCAATATATATTATTTTCAAACTTTGACTATCAATTGATAAATTAGATTTTCTTTTGTATATAATCACAAAGTAAATTATAAATTTGGATATATACTTATGTCAATATTTTAAGTCTTTTGATATATTATTCATTTGGAACAATTTACATTTGTGGCACGCCAAATTTTAAAATAGAGCTTTGAAGAATCTTTAATAGGTGAAAGCAAGAAAGAAGAAGGAAGACTTAAATGGATGAAAATATTGAAAAAGAAGAAGAAAGAAAATAAGAATAAAAGTAGTGCGAAAATGTTAGCATAGAAATGAAATGCACTTCGCTTGAAAATCAACAGTGCCGAATGATTATATATGATAATAACTCATTATTTGGGTTAATTTGGATGAAAGTTTTTGTCTCAATGGATATGTTGTTTAATTTTCTCAAAGCTGATCCATCCGACATTAACTTTAAAAAAAAAGAAAAAAAGGAAGTTGACACAATATAAAAATGAAACGTAACGTCTAAAAGAAATTCAATCAGGCGTGAAAGAATTTATGTGCAATATTAGGACAAAAGTATTACTCCCTCTATCCTATTTTATGTGGAATCTTTTGAGTTGACATGTCATTTAAGAAAAAATTGAATACTTTTGGTCTAAAACAATCCTTAGATATTTGATGTGGTTGAGAATGATTTCATTAAGGGTAAAAAGATAATCTTAAAGTTAAATTGTTCTAATTATAATAATGTGAAGTCTTTATAGAACGAATTAAAAAAGAAAGGGTGCCACAAAAAATGAGGCAGGGGGATGATGAATCCACAAATTGGACTCATTTAGGACTATAATTTAATAGAAATTGTGTCCTCAAATGCTTATTTTATCTCAATATCTGATGAAAACCTTTAAGTTTTAGGTATGTGAAGTTTTGAAGGAAAACATGGACACTGTCGCAAAAAAGGAATGAAAAGGCTGAAAAGAATGAAGAAATGAAGGCCTGAGGATCGCAGAGTCCACTAGGCGAGTCGCTGAAGGGTCTTACTTCGTCTTTTGTTCCAGTGTGATGAGCCTTGAAGGAAAGGATCAAGTCGACGGAAAAAAGGAGAAGTCGACGCATCACCGAGAAGTTCCGCGAAGCAATACCATGTCGCCCAATGACCCATAGCACGACAATGCTGAAGGATGGTGCAAGACGGCGATGAACTACACCAAAGGGCGAATCACCGAGTAGATCGACGATTCTGACTAACGACGCCGAATGATCCGCTACAGCACAAATCTGTGAAAATTATAAATACTAGTTAGAGTTCTAGTTTTAAGGGTCCAACTATTATTATAAATTTCATATAGAATAGTGCTTTTTGATATTTTTGCTGTAAGTTTGAGAGGGTTTTGAAGACTTGAAAATCCAAAGGGTTTCAGCTTCAAGATTTGGATTTGGGTCTCTTAGATCCTTCAATTTTGGCCTGTATCAAGACTTAAATCTTCATACTTAGTTGAATGCGAGCTCAATTTGGTATAAATTTCTATCTCTTATACATGTGTGGCTAAAAACCCCAATTCATAAGGTGTGATTTTGTGAATATGGGTTAGATTAGTTATTGGGTCTTGCTTGCTGATAGTCTATTTATAGTTTAAATATGATTTCATTTAGTGTTGTGGATGAGCTTAATGAGGTTGTAGTTGCAAATATAATCTCATATATGTGTTTTCGGCTTGCGAGAGAGAGAGGTCGTAAAACTAAGACCACTAAATTGATGGCCAGTGCGAGTGGGTCGACATGAGGTTCAGCTTGAGAGAGTGAACCCTAGTCCCATGTTCAGACACTCAGCTAGAGAGAGTGACTGGGTTAAGGTGGAGGCTGTTCTTCATGCGGTAAGTGGGTGTCCGAGAGGAACGCATTTGAAACAGAGTAAGTTGCTTGAGAGAGAGCTTATCCCCCTTAGAGTCTAGCCTAGTCATAATTACTCTATAAGTTCTCTATTAAAAGCATGTACCCAATGATTTAGTCTATCCCATATTCCATTCACATTCCAAGAATCCCCCTCTCATTATTTAGAAATCCTTGTTAATTTTGCTGTTTTTACTCACTGGCGACAAAACCCCATTGTTAATTGACACTCTTGTGTTCCCTTTTAATTTACAGTATTTTTAATCGTTAATGTCTTTAGCTACAACTAGTTAGAACTAAATTTTATTTTTCTATTAATTCTCAAAACCACTCTCTTGGGAACGATCCTAACCCTTGGTTGGGTTACTATACTATTGCACGATCGTAGACTCTTGCATCAGAAGTTGTGTCCTTGATTACACATACATCAGGGGAGTATTTTAATAAGACATTACACTTAAATAAGGATTTAGACAGAACTTTCACAAGGTTCATATGCTTATGGTTTAAGTCATATAGGGTCCCTTAAAGATGTACGCATAATTTACGTAGACACCTCAACTAGGAGTAATACCTACTGAATAAAAGGAAAACATCTTATTATCAAGAGATTGATCTGATCTGACTATAGTCTTATATGATGTGATTGTAATCCTCCTGTAATTAAGTTGATTAGGATTTCAAGACAATTAGCATCTTATATGTTTGGAAGGTTATCTCTTTCTAAAACCTCGAGCTTTGAAAAGGTAAAAGTAAGTTAACGAGAAAGTCCACAAACCTGAAAATAGGCCAGGGACCTTTCACAAGACCCTAAATGATCATTTAAGGCACCACTGGCCATTTAAGGAAATTAGAGTTGGTATTTAGGGCTTCCCGGACTTAGGGTCACCTGGACGACTCCTTAAATAGCCTATATAAAAGTAATGAACTATGGAAGATGAATTTATGAATTAGTTGAACTCTTGTTATGCTTCTATTTATTGTAGAACCCGTGTAGTCAAATTTCAGTTTCCTAATGAGCCTATCTTCGAATGGAAGGGGGGGAAATTCTATGCTGAAAGGTCGATTTATTTCTTATCTTAAGGCTAGAAAGAGGATTTATAAGGGTTGCTTGTACCTTCTAGTTAGGGTGAGTTATATGGATTCTAAAACCCGTAATCTTGAGTCGGTCCCCATTGTTAATGAGTATCCAGAAGTGTTCCCCGATGATTTACCCTGTATTCCTCCCGAAAGGGAAATAGACTTTGGTATTGACCTTCTCCAGATACACAACCTATTTCTATTCCTCCTTATAGAATGGCTCCGATAGAACTTAAGGAATTAAAGGAGAAATTGAAGGATTTGTTGGATAAGGGTTTCATCCGACCGAGTATCTCTTCATGGGGTGCTCCAGTGTTGTTTGTTAAGAAGAAAGATGGTTCACTCCGAATGTGTATTGACTATCGACAATTGAATAAGGTGACCATTAAGAATAAGTATCCTCTTTCGAGGATAGATGATTTATTTGATCAGCTCCAAGGTGCAAGTTACTTTGTTAAGATTGACCTTAGTTCGGGTTATCACTAAATGAGGGTGAAGAATGATGATATTTCAAAAACGACTTTTAGAACCCGGTATGGTCATTATGAGTTCTTGGTGATGTCATTTGGTTTGACTAATGCTCCGGCAGCTTTTATGGATTTGATTAATAGGCTATCCAGAAAATACCTTGATATGTTTGTAATTTTGTTCATTGATGATAAATTGATTTATTTGAGAAGTGAGGATGATCACATCAATCATTTGAGGATTGTGTTGTAAATTCTCTAGGACCAACCACTCTTTGCATACTTTAGGATGTGTGAGTTTTGGCTAAGGTCCGTAGCTTTCCTTGGCCATATTGTTTCAAGTAAGGGCATTGAGGTAGATCCTAAGAAGACTGTTGCGGTCAAGAGTTGGCTTGGATCTCTATCACCTTCAGACATTAAAAGTTTCTTGGGATTAGCCAGATATTATAAAAGGTTCGTTGAGGGATTCTCGTCAATTCTCTTTCCTTTGACAGCTTTTACTCAAAAGAAGGTCAAGTTCAAATGGTCTAAATTGTGCGTAAGGAGTTTTAAACAGTTGAAAGATAGACTTATTTCGGCTACAGTTTTGACTTTACTAGAAAGAACGAATGTTTTTGTTGTATATTGTGAAGCCTCAAAAATTGGGCTAGGATGTGTGCTTATGAAAAATTGGAAAGTTATTGCCTATGCTTCAAGGCAACTTAAGGTCCATGAGAAGAATTATCCGACCTAAGATCTTGATTTAGCGGCGGTGGTTTTTGCCTTAAATATTTGGAGGCACTATTTGTACGGTGTTCATATAGATATGTTCACCGACCACAAGAGCTTGCAATAAGTGTTTAATCAGAAAGATCTTAATCTTCGCCAAAGAGGGTGGCTTGAGTTACTCAAGGATTGTGATATGAGTGTTCTCTATCACCCCGATAAGGCGAATGTAGTAGTGGATACTCTTAGCCGATTATCAATGGGTAGTGTTTCCCATGTAGAAGAAGATAAGAAAGAATTAGTACGAGATGTACATAGATTGTCCCGATTGGGTGTTTAGTTGATGGACTCTACCAAGGGTGGTGTTATGGTTCATAATGGTTCCGAATTATCTTTTGTGAATGATGTGAAAGCTAAGCAATGTCTTGACTTGACTTTAGTAGAATTGAAAGTGGCGGTGCTTAAGAAGTCCGTAGAGGCTTTCTCCCGTGGGAAAATAGTGTACTTAGATATAAAGGTCGTTTGTGCATTTCAAATGTCGATCACTTGAGGGAATAGATCTTCTCAGAAGCCCATAGTTCTCGGTATTCTATTCACCAGGTAGCCACCAAGATGTTCTGTGATATTTGGGAGGTCTATTGGTGGAATGGGATGATGAATGATATTGCGGGATATGTGGCTTAGTGTCCTAATTGACAACAAGTGAAAATTAAGCATTAGAAATCGGGAGGTTTATCCCAAGACATTAGTATTCCTACTTGGAAATTGGAAGATTTGAATAAGGAATTCATAGGTTGTTTGCCTCGTGCTCTGCGACAATATGATTCGATTAGGGTTATAGTAGACCGAATGATGAAATATGCCCACTTCATTCCCATCAAAGTTTCTTACTTGGCGGAAGACTATGCTAAGTTGTATTTGAGGGAAATGGTAAGGTTGCATGGAGTACCCTTGTCCATTATCTCTGATAGATGTACTCAGTTTACTTCTCAGTTTTGGAAATCTTTCCAAAAGGATATTTGCACTAAAGTGAAGCTTAGCACGACTTTTCACCCAGAAACCAACGGGCAAGTGTAGCGAACTATCAAAACTTTGGAAGATATGTTGAGAGCACGTGTCATCGATTTCAAGGGGAATTGGGATGATCACTTACCATTGATTGAGTTTTCTTATAATAATAGTTACCATTCGAGTATTGGTATGACTCCATTTTAGGCTCTTTATAATAGGAGGTGCAGATCTCCTACAGGTTGGTTTGACGTGGGTGAAGCTACCTTGATAGGACCCGAGTTGGTTCATGAGTCAATGGATAAAGTCCAACTTATTAGAGAGAGGTTGAGAACCGCCCAAAGTCGACAAAAGTCCTGTGCCGATGTTAGATGAAGAGATGTTGAGTTTGATGTTATTGATTGGGTTTACTTGAAAATCCCACCCATGAAGGGTGTAATGTGGTTCGGTAAGAAAGGGAAGCTTAGTCCCCGATATGTAGGCCAATATCAAATTTTGAGACGTGTTGCTAAGGTTGCTTATGAACTTGATTTGACTAATGATTTGGCATCCGTTCATCCCGTTTTCAATGTCTCTATGTTGAAAAAGTGTATTGGAAATCCGACATACATAGTTCCCTTAGAAGGTTTGAGAGTTGATGAAAGTCTTTCTTATGAGGAAGTCCCGGTTGAGATTCTAGATCGGGAAGTTAAGAAATTGAGAAACAAGGAAGTTGCTTCCGTGAAAGTATTGTGGAGGAATCATTTAGTTAAGGGTGGTACTTGGGAGGCCTAGGCCGATATGATGTCCCGATATACTCATCTTTTTCCTTCTACTCCTACTATGGCTTGATGTAATGAGTTCCTCTTGGTTTGCTCTTTGTTTTTGAAGTCATGTGTATTTTAGATATTCCCATGATTTCCTTATGTTATGCATGTTCATGAAAACTTGTGTTTTGAAAGAAAATGAGTTTACATGATTGATTTTCCTCATGTTGTTTAACATTGAGTATGCGTTGCCTTAGACTTCATGAGATGGTTGTTCAACATGCTTTAGCTATGTTTTTTGAGAATGAATTGCATATAGGCTCCATGAGATTATTTTGAGCATACTTTTAGCTTGGAGATGGTAGTTCCTTCTTGAAGATGAGAATTTTTGAAATTTCATGCATATTGGATTGCTAGATATAGTTCCTACCTTTCTTATGGTGCATTAAGTATGTTTAGCTTGGAGTTGATGTTTCCTCCTCGATTTGTGCATTTAGATGAGAATACATGCATGATAGGTTGCTAGTATTGAGTTTTTACTTCCTAAAGGTGTCTAGAATTCCATTCGAGGACAAATGTTCCCAAAGGGGATATAATGTAACACCTTGGAATCTAATAGGCTAAGATAGGGCTAAGTGCGAAAGGCAAGGGCTAAGGAAGTGATGCTTGGGCAGCCTTCACCAAGACATGCTCACCTCCCATGACCACCATGACGC
Source organism: Solanum lignicaule (assembly GCA_029582545.1). Classification (NCBI taxonomy): domain Eukaryota; kingdom Viridiplantae; phylum Streptophyta; class Magnoliopsida; order Solanales; family Solanaceae; genus Solanum; species Solanum lignicaule. The sequence continues at coordinate 10,811 of JAJOOF010015931.1, forward strand.
CTCGTGGTGGGGACCACGGGCCGTGGTGATGGGTGTGGTGGTCTAGGGAGTAGCTAATCAAAGACTGCCCAAATTCAAGTCTCTTCCACGAGTCACTGATGAGTCCCACAAATTGGACTCATTTAGGGCTTTATTTTAATAGAAATAGTGTCCTCGAATGCTTGTTTTATCTCAATACCTGATTAAAATGCTTAAGTTTCAGGTATTTGAAATTTTAGTAGAAGCATGGACACTTAGGTGCAAAACGAAGCAAAAAGGGCTGAAAAGAACAAAAAATGAAAGGCTGCGGATTGCCGAGTCCAACTTTGGCAAGTGGTCGAATTGACATGCATCGCCCTTTGTTCCAGTACGTGAATCCTTGAAGGAAGTGGATCAAAAGGCGAGGAAAGGAGCAGTCGGTGAGTCACCGATTAGTTCCGCGAAGTAGTACTGTACCGCCCAATGATCCAGATTATGAGGATGCTAAAGGCAAGACACAGAAGGCGGTGAGCGGATTAAATGGCGGATCGTCGAGTTCTTTGGCGATCTCGACTAACTATCCTCCGTAGCACAATTTGTGAAAACTATAAATACTAGTTAGAGTTGTAGTCTTAGTGTGAAACATTTTAGAGTAAAAAAATATTATTAGTCTATAGTATTTTTCTCTCAAGCTTGGAAAGGGTTTTGTGGAGACTTGAAGAAAGGAGTTCATTTTCCCCAAGTTGGAAGTGGGTCTTCTTTATTCTTCTTCTGTAGCTTAATTCAAGGTTTAATTTCTTATACCTAGTTGATTTCTTTATCATGTTAGGTATAATTTCTTATATCTTGATGTGTGGCTAAAAACACCCTTTTTTGGGGTGTGATTTAGCAAATATGGGTTGATATTCTTGTTGGGTCTTGCTTGCTGATAGGTTAGATGTATTTTAATGGTGATTTCACCTAGTGGTTATGGTTTAATCTAAAAGGTTTGTAGTTGCAAATACAAAGCCACCTATGTGTTTTCGGTTTTCCCGAGAGGGAGGTCGCGAAACCAAAACTACTAGACTGATGGCCTAAGGAGTGGGTCGACATGAGGTTCAGCCCGAGAGGGTGATCCCTAGTCCCATATCCTAACAATCAGCTCGAGAGAGTGAGTGGGGTAAGGCGTAGGCTGGTCTTCATGTGGAAAATGGGTGTTCGAGAGGAATGCATTTGAAACGGGGTAAGTTGCCCGAGAGGTAACTTATTTCCATTTAAAGCTTAGCCTAGTCACTATTATTTTGCAAATTTCCTACTGAAAGCATGTACCCAAAAATTTATCTCAACTTATATTGTGGTCACATCTCAACAACCTTTCCCCATACTTGATTTTCTTATTTATTTTGCTGTTTTAGTACTTGTTACAAAACCCCCTTTGATATTTGACACTTTTGTGTCGCCTCGTTTAATTTACAATATCTTTTATCACAAATGTCTTTAGCTACGACTAGTTAGAATGTAAATTCTATTTTTCTATCAATTCTCAAAACCGCTCCCTTAGGACACAATCCCAACCCTTGGTTGAGCTACTATATTATCGACGATCGTAGACACTCATACCGTAGGATAGTGTCGTTGGTCACGATAAGAATCATTCACCAAATGACTCGTGAAGGCCACCACAGGCCGTGGGAGAGGCCATGGTCTTCACTTAGTTTTTGGGAGTTGAGGGGTGGCAGGTGAGGTAACTGGTCAATGGACCACAAGCATCCTTACGGGCCATGTGACCCCGAGGACCGTAGTGCCTCACATGGTGGTGAGGCAGGCCACTGTAAGTTAGGGGCAATAGGTCTTTTCCGGTTTTAATCAAATCAAAGCTATGTCGTTTTACCCAAGCCTACGACCCCTATATAAGTGATTTTAACCCCAAAAATCACCCATTCAAGTCATTATTTCCAAAACCCAAAAGAAATCCCAAAGTCTTCCTCTCAAATATTTCTCTTTCTAGAACTTGAAGAAGAAAAAAAAGTTCAAGCTAGGATCAACGTCAAGTATCCATTCAGCAAACATTTGTGGGCTTTGTTAGTATAGTATGATGGCTTTTCATCCATGGAATCCATTCTTCCATGGAGACACTAAGATTTCCCCAATTAAAAAGATGAAATTCCCCAATTTGAGTTAGAGTTTTCTTCCAATATTTTGGGTATTGATGAATGTTGATCCAACTGATTGGATTGAGATTTTTTATGATTGAATTGATAGTAATACATGTTTTTAGGATGAATTTATATGTACCCATGCTTAATCCATGTTTCTAAGTTGAAATTGATATAATTGGGTTTTATGCCATGAAAGGAGAATTTTGTGGGTTTAGATGTATCCTTGTGGGATTGAAGAATTATGATTAGAATTGCTTGAGATTGAAGCTTATGAGATGATTATGATATTTAATTGCCTGAGAGTGAAGAATATAAGATGACTATGAGATATAGTGCTTCGAAAGTAAAGCTTATGTTGTCAATTGTTGATTATTGAGGTAATTGGTGTGGAAGAGATAGTTCGCACATGAATTGCTTATGTTATAAATGGGAAAGGTTTTCTCACATTGAATGATTCTAGGTTGAAAAGATTGGTCACCTAAAATTAATCTAGACTAAATACAAAAATTTATGAGGCAAGAGGTGATCACCCATGACCTCTAGATGAGAAAGATATAAGGTGATTTCCCATATTCTTTAGAGGAAAGTAAGAGGTGACTACCCTTATTCCCTAATGTTGGACGTGGATGAAAATACCCATGTTCCCCTATGATGAAATATGTGGAGGTGAATACCCGTATTTTATCTTGAAATGATGTGGAGGCAAATACCCGTGTCATATGATGTGGGCATGGAGGCGAATACCTATGATCCCATAAGATGGACATGGATGTGAATACCCATGACCATATAAGCAAGACAAGAGGCGACTACCCATTAGCCTTTATGTAAGGAAAGAAGGGACTACCCTTTAGCCTTTATAGGAAGGCAAGGAGGTGATTCCCCATGTCTACAAAAGATAAGCTAAAGGTAAGAATGATAGGTGATGATCTTGGATAATTGCTAAGGTTGCCTTCTATGATGAGTAAGACTAGTGGAGGATTATCCATGTCTTGGCTAAGTATGCTTTCAGGTTACTTTATGAAGTATTCCCTTTAATGTTATGATGATCTACTTTATGC
>JAJOOF010015938.1:0-10103 GCA_029582545.1 Solanum lignicaule
ACAACTCAAAACACAACCGGAAACAAGTCCCGAATCAACAAGAATCTCAACATCACAATCAACAACAACACCAACAATAATTTCAACAACAACAACTAGCAACTTCAATAACTCACTCAATCTTTTCTCAAACTGAAAGGAGCTTGGTGTGTGGGGGAAAGGACCAACCACACAAAGAACTCACATACCTTGATAGGGATCACCCCCGATGAAAATCCACGATGATCTTGATGAATCTTGTTGATCTCCTCTTTCTTCTCTTCTTCTTCTCCTTCTTCTCTTCTTCTTCTTCTCTTCTTCACTCTCAAGAACCCTAATTCTTTCTCTTTCAAAATGGGACAAAATGATCCAAAGATCAGCCTAATACAACAATATAACCTCAAAAGAAATAGCTAGGGAAAAGACCAAAATGCCCTTAAAATTTCCGGACGGATTCCCTGCCAACTGCCTAACTTTCAACAGTCATATCTCACTCATACGAACTCAGAATCGAGCAAACTCGGTGGCGTTGGAAAGATCGTTCTACAAAATTCGCAACCATAACTGGAACTACTCCTAAATCATCCTGAGCTAGAAGTTATGACTGCTCAAAGTTGGCCAAAAACTCACCTTTTTCCACACTTAGCCAAATTCCAGATTTTTCAAATTCTTTCCAAAAATGAAAATTTCCAATTCTAAGCCTCTTCAAAGCTATTTCCAATTGTCGGGTGTTACATTTACGTAATATTCGGCCATTTTCAGGCTGTTACGAAAAGAATTTAAGTTTTGTTCTTCTATTCGTCACGATATTCTAAGGTCATTGATGTAGGTTAAAATGTTTTTTGAGGCATTTTTTGTATTGTTTATGTGTTTTTCTTCATTTTCCGGTCTTTTAGGACATTTACGTAATATTCGGCCATTTTTGGGTAGTTAAGAAAAGAAGTAAAGTTTTGTTCTTTTATTCGTAATGATATTCTAAGGTCATTGCTGCATGGCAAAATTTTTTGAGGTGTTTTTTGTATTGCTTTTGTGTTTTTCTAGATTTTTCGGTTATTAATGGGCATTTACGTAATATTCAACCATTTTCGGGTAGTTACGAAAAGAAGTAAAGTTTTGTTCTTTTATTCGTCACGATATTGAAAGGTCATTGGTTCAAGTCAAATTTTTTTTGAGGCATTTTATGTATTGTTTATGTAGTTTTCTTGTTTTTCGGCCATTTTGGGAATTTACGTAATATTCGGCCATTTTGGGAATTTACGTAATATTCGGCCATTTTGGGAATTTACGTAATATTCGGCCATTTCGGGTAGTTACGAAAAGAAGTAAAGTTTTGTTGTTTTATTCGTCACGATATTGAAAGGTCATAGGTGCAAGTCGAATTTTTTTTGAGGCGTTTGATGTATTGTTTAGGTATTTTTCTTGTTTTTTCTACCATTTTGGACATTTACGTAATATTAGGCCATTTTCGGGAAGTTACGAAAAGAAGTAAAGTTTTTTTCTTTTATTCGTTACGATATTCTATTGTCATTGGTGCAAGTCAAAAAAAATTTGGGGCGTTTTTTTTATTCTCTATGTGTTTTTCGACCATTTTGGGGAATTTACATAATATTCGGCCATTTTCGGCCAGTTATTAAAAGAAGTAAAGTTTTGTTCTTTTACTCGTCATGATATTGAGGCATTTTTCGTATTGTTTATGTGTTCTTGATTTTTCGGCCATTTTAGAGCATTTACGTAATTTTCGGCCATTTACGCAAAGAAGTAAAATTTTGTTCTTTTATTCGTCAAGATAATCTAATGTCAACGGTGCAAGTCGAAATTTTTTTTGAGGCATTTTTTTTTTTTTATGTATTTTTCTTGATTTTTCACCCATTTTACGGAATTTTCGTATTATTTGGCCATTTTCGGGCAATTACGAAAAGAAGTAAAGTTTTGTTCTTTCATTCGTTACGATATCCAAAGGTCATTGGTGCAAGTCATAATTTTTTTGAGATGTTTTTTGTGTTGTTTATGTATGTTTCTTGATTTTTCGGCCATTTTGGTACATTTACATAATATTCAATCATTTTCGGGCAGTTACGAAAAGAAGTAAAGTTTTGTTCTTTTATTCCTCACGAAATTGAAAGGCCATTGGTGCATGTTGAAATTTTTTTGAGGCGTAATATGTATTGTTTATGTATTTTTCTTGTTTTTTTCGGACACTTTGAATATTTTCGTAATATTCGGCCATTTTTGGGTAGTTATGAAAAGAAGTAAAGTTTTGTTCTTGTATTCGTCACGATATTCTAAGGTCATTGGTGCAAGTTGAATTTTTTTGAGGCGTTTTTTGTATTGTTTATGTGTTTTCTTGATTTATCGACCATTTTGAGGCATTTACGTAATATTCGGCCATTGTCGGGAAATTACGAAATTAAGTAAGGTTATGTTCTTTTATTCGTCACGATATTCTAAGGTAAGGTGCAAGTAAAAAAATTTTGAGGGTTTTTTTTTATTGTTTATGTGTTTTTCTTGATTTTTCGGCCATTTTGGGAGATTTACGTAAAATTCGGCCAATTTTGGGTAATTACTAAAAGGTGTAAACTTTTGTTCTTTTATTCGTCACGATATTCTAAGGTTATTGATGCAACGTCGAAATTTTGTTGAGGCATTTTTGTATTGTTTATGTGTTTTTCTTGATTTTTCGATCATTTTGGTGCATTTACGTAAGATTCGGCCATTTTCGTGCAGTTACTAAAAGAAGTAAACTTTTGTTCTTTTATTCGTCACGATATTCTCAGGTCATTGGTGCAAGTCAATTTTTTTGAGGCATTTTTTGTATTGTTTATGTATTTTTATTGACTTTTTGGCAATTTTGAAGCATTTACGTAATATTCGGCCATTTTTGGGCAGTAACGAAATGAAGTAAAGTTATGTTCTTTTATTCGTCACGATATTCTTAGATCATTGGTGCAAGTCGAAATATTTTTAATGCATTTTTTGTATTGTTAATGTATTTTCCTCAATTTTTCTGCCATTTTGGGGCATTTACGTAATATTCGGCCGTTTTCGGAAAAGTTACGAAAAAAAGTAAAGATTTATTCTTTTATTTGTCACGATATTCTAAGATCATTGGTGCAAGTAAAAAAAATTTGAGGCATTTTTTGTATTGTTTATGTGTTTTTTTTATTTATCAGCCATTTTGAAGTATTTACGTAATATTCGGCCAGTGTCGGACAGTTACGAAATGAAATAAAGTTATGTTCTTTTATTCGTCACGATATTCTAAGGTCTTTGGTGCAAGTCAAAAAAATTTTGAGGCGTTTTTTGTACTGTTAATGTGTTTTTATTGATTTTTCGGTCATTTTGGGGGATTTACGGAATATTCAGCCATTTTCGGGCAGTTACTAAAAGAAGTAAACTTTTGTTCTTTTATTTGTCACGATATTCTAAGGTCATTAGTGTGAGTCAAAAAAAATTTGAGTCGGTTTTCGTATTGTTTACGTGTTTTTCTTTATTTTTTGGTCATTTTGGGGATTTTACGTAATATTCGGCAACTTTCGGGTAGTTACTAAAAGATGTAAACTTTTGTTCTTTTCTTCGTCATGATATTCTAAGGTTATTTTTGCTAGGTGAAATTTTTTTGAGGCGTTTTTTGTATTGTGTATGTGTTTTTCTTGATTTTTCGGCCATTTTGGTGCATTTACGTAATTTTTGGCCATTTTCGTGCAGTTACTAAAAGAAGTAAACTTTTGTTCCTTTATTCGTCACGATATTCTATGGTCATTGGTGCAAGTCAAATTTTTTTGAGGCGTTTTTTGTACTATTTATGTATTTTTATTGATTTTTCGGCCATTTTGGGGAATTTACGTAATATTCGGTCATATTCAAGCAATTACGAAAAGAAGTAATGATTTGTTCTTTTATTCGTCATGATATTCTAAGGTCATTGGTGCAAGTCAAAAAAAGTTTGAGGCGTTTTTTTGTATTGTTTGTGTTTATCTTGATTTTCCCGCCATTTTGAGGCATTTACGTAATATTCGGCCATTTTTGAGCAGTTATGAAATGAAGTAAAGTTATGTTCTTTTATTTGTCACGATATTCTAAGGTCATTGGTGCAAGTCGAAATTTATTTGAGGCGTATTTTGTATTGTGTATGTGTTTTTCTTGATTTTTCGGCCATTTAGGGCTTTTACGTAATATTCAGCCATTTTTGGGCAGTTAGGAAAAGAAGTAAAGTTTTGTTCTTTTATTCGTCACGATATTCTAAAGTCATTGGTGCATTTCAAAAATTTTTGAGGCGTTTTTTGTACTGTTGTTGTGTTTTTCTTGATTTTTTCGGTCATTTAAAGGCATTTACGTAATATTCAGTCATTTTCGGATAGTTACAAAAGGAAGTAAAGTTTTGTTCTTTTATTCTTCATGATATTGACAGGTCATTGGTTCAAGTCAAATTTTTTTTGAGGCGTTTTATGTATGGTTTATGTATTTTTCTTATTTTTCCGGTCATTTTGGGAATTTACGTAATATTTGGCCATTTTCGGGTAGTTACGAAAAAAAGTAAAGTTTTGTTCTTTTATTCGTCACGATATTGAAATTTTTTTGAGGCATATTATGTATTGTTTATGTATTTTTTTTGTTTTTTCGTCCATTTTGGAGTATTTACGTAATATTCGGCTATTTTTGAGTAGTTACGAAAAGAAGTAAAGTTTTGTTCTTGTATTCGTCACGATATTCTAAGGTTATTGGTGCAAGTCAAATCTTTTTGTGGCGTTTTTTTAATTATTATGTGTTTTTCTTGTTTTTTCGGTCATTTTGGGGCATTTACGTATTATTCGGTGATTTTCGGGTAGTTACTAAAAGAAGTAAAATTTTGTTCTTTTACTCGTCACGATATTCTAAGGTCATTGGCGCTAGTCAAAATTTTTTTGAGGCGTTATTTGAATTATTTATGTGCTTTTCCTGATTTTTCGGTCATTTTTGGGCATTTACGTAATTTTTGGCCATTTTCGTGCAGCAACGCAAAGAAGTAAAGTTTTGTTCTTTTATTCGACAATATATTCTAAGTTCATTGGTGCAAGTCGAAATTTTTTAGAGGCGCTTTTTTATTGTTTATGTATTTTTCTTGATTTTTCGGCCATTTTGGGGAATTTACGTAATATTGGCCAATATTTGGGGAATTCCCAAAAGAAGTAAAGTTTTGTTTTTTTATTAGTCACGATATTCTAAAGTCATTGGTGCAAGTCGAAATTTTTTTGAGTCGTTTTTTGTATTGTTTATGTGTTTTTTTTATTTTTCGGCCATTTTAGGGGATTTATGTAATATTCAGCATTTTTCGGGCAGTTACGAAAAGAATCAAAGTTTAGTTCTTTTATTCGTCACGATATTCAAAGGTCATTGGTGCAAGCCCAAAATATTTTGAGGTGTTTTTTTGTATCGTTTATGTGTTTTTCTTGATTCTTCGGCCTTTTTGGAGCATTTACGTAATATTCGGTCATTTTTCGGGAAGTTACTAAAAGAAGTAAATTTTTGTTCTTTTATTCATAACTATAATCTAAGGTCATTGGTGCAAGTCGATATATTTTCGAGGCATTTTTTGTTTTGTTTATGTGTTTTTCTTGATTTTTCGACAATTTTGGGGAAATTTACGTTATATTCGGCCATTTTCGGGCAGTTACAAGATGAAGTATACATTTGTTCTTTTATTCGTCACGATATTCTTAGGTCATCAGTGCAAGTCAAAAAAAATTTAAGGCATTTTTGGTATTGTTTATGTATTTTTCTTGATTTTTCGACAATTTTGGGGTATTTAAGTAATATTCGGCCATTTTCGGGTAGTTACAAGATGAAGTATACATTTGTTCTTTTATTCGTCACAATATTCTTAGGTCATCAGTACAAGTCAAAAAAAATTTAAGGCATTTTTGGTATTGTTTATGTATTTTTCTTGATTTTTCGGCCATTTTGGTGCATTTACGTAATATTCGGTCATTTTCAGGAAGTTACGAAAAGAAGTAAAGATTTGTTCCTTTTTTTGTCAGGATATTCTAAGGTCATTGATGCAAGTCAAAAAAAATTTGAGGCGTTTTTTGTATTGTTTATGTGTTTTTCTTGATTTATCGATCATTTTGAGGCATTTACGTAATATTCAGCCATCGTCGGGCAGTTACGAAATTAGTTAAAGTTATGTTCTTTTATTCGTCACGATATTCTAAGGTCATTGGTGCAAGTCAAATTTTTTTTGAGGGGTTTTTTGTATTGCTTATGTGTTTTTCTTAATTTTTCGTCCATTTTGGGGTATTTTCGTAATATTCAGCCATTTTCGGGCAGTTACTAAAAGAAGTAAACTTTTGTTCTTTTATTTGTCACGATATTCTTAGGTCATTGGTGGAAGTCAAATTTTTTTTGAGTCGTTTTTCGTATTGTTGATGTGATTTTCTTATTTTTTTTGGACATTTTGGGTCATGTACGTAATATTCGGCCATTTTCGGGCAGTTACTAAAAGATGTAAACTTTTGTTCTTTTATTCGTCACGATATTCTGAGGTCATTGCTGCATAGTTGAAATTTTTTTGAGGCGTTTTTTGTATTGTTTATGTGTTTTTCTTTATTTTTCGGTCATTTTGTTGCATTTACGTAATATTCGACCATTTTCGTGCAGTTAATAAAAGAAGTAAACTTTTGTTCTTTTATTCGTCACGATATTCTCAGGTCATTGGTGCAAGTCTAATTTTTGGAGGCGTTTTTTGTATTGTTTATGCATTTTTATTGATTTTTCGACCATTTTGAGGCATTTACGTAATATTCGGCTATTTTCGGGAAGTTACGAAATGAAATAAAGTTATGTTCTTTTATTTGATGAGATTTTCTAAGGTCATTGGTGCAAGTCGAAATTTTTTAAGGGAGTTTTCTGTATTATTTATATATTTTTCTTGATTTTTCAGCCATTTTGGGGGATTTACGTAATATTCGACCGTTTTCGGGAAGTTACGAAAAGAAGTAAAAACTTGTTCTTTTATTTGTTACGATATTCTGAGATGATTGGTGAAAGTCAAAAAAATTTTGAGGCGGTTTTTGAATTGTTTATGTGTTTTTCTTGATTTATCGGCCATTTGGAAGCATTTACGTAATATTCGGCCATTGTCGGGCAGTTACGAAATGAAGTAAAGTTATGTTCTTTTATTCGTCACGATATTCTAAGGTCTTTGGTGCAAGTCAAAAAAAATTTTGAGTCGTTTTTTATTCTGTTTATGTGATTTTCTTGATTTTTCGGCCAATTTGGGTTATTTACGTAATATTCAGCCATTTTCGGGCAGTTACTAAAAGAAGTAAACTTTTGTTCTTTTATTTATCACGATATTCTAAGGTCATTGGTGCAAGTCAAAAAAAATTTGAGTCGATTTTCGTATTGTTTATGTGTTTTTCTTGATTTTTCGGCCATTTTGGGGCAGTTACGTAATATTCGATAATTTTTGGGCAGTTACTATAATATGTAAACTTTTGTTTTTTTATTCGTCACGATATTCTAAGTTTATTGGTTCAAGTCTAATTTTTTTTTGAAGGGTTTTTTGTATTGTTTATGTGTTTTTCTTGATTTTTTGGCCATTTTGATTCATTTATGTAATATTCGGCCATTTTCGTGCAGTTACTAAAATAAGTAAACTTTTGTTCGTTTATTCGTCACAATATTCTTAGGTCATTGGTGCAAGTCAAATTTTTTTGAGGCGTTTTTTGTATTGTTTATGCATTTTTATTGATTTTTTGTCCATTTTGGGCATTTACGTAATATTTGGTTATTTTCGGACAGTTAGGAAAAGAAGTAATGATTTGTTCTTTTATTCGTCATGATATTCTAGGGTCATTGGTGCAAGTTAAAAAGCTTTTGAGGCGTATTTTGTATTGTTTATGTGTTTTTCTTGATTTTTCGGCCATTTTGAGGAATTTACGTAATATTCAGCCATTTTCGGGTAGTTACAAAATGAAGTAAAGTTATGTTATTTTACTTGTCACGATATTCTAAGGTAATTGGTGCAAGTCAATTTTTTTTAGGCATTTTAAAAATTGTTTATCTATTTTCTTGATTTTTCTGTCATTTTGGGACACTTATGTAATATTTGACTATTTTCAGTTAGTTACGAAAAGAAGTAATATTTTTTTTCTTTTAATTGTCACGATATTCTAAATTCATTGCTGCATGTCAAAATTTTTTGAGGCGTTCTTATATTGTTTATGTATTTTTCTTGATATTTTGGTCATTTTGGGGCATTTACGTAATATTCAGCCATTTTCGGGCAATTACTAAAAAAAGTAAACTTTTGTTCTTTAATTTGTCACGATATTCTAAGGCCATTGGTCCAAGTCGATATTTGTTTTGATTCTTTTTTGTACAGTTTATGTGTTTTTCTTGATTTTTCGGTTATTTTGGGAATTTATGTAATATTCGGCCATTTTCAAGCAGTTACAAAAAGAAGTAAACTTTTGTTCCTTTATTCGTCACGATATTCTAAGGTCATTGGTGCAAGTCAAAAAATTTTAAGGCGTTGTTTGAATCGTCTATGTAATTTTCTTGATTTTTTGGCCATTTTAGGGCATTTACGTAATATTCGGCCGTTTTCGGGAAGTTAGAAAAAGAAGTAAAGATTTGTTCTTTTATTTGTCACGTTATTCTAAGGTCATTGGTGCAAGTCAAAAAAAATTTGAGGCGTTTTTTATATCGTTTATGTGTTTTTTCTTGATTTTTCGGTCTTTTTGATTCATTTACATAATATTCGGTCATTTTCCTGCAGTTAATAAAAGAAGTAAATTTTTGTTCTTTTATTCGTCACGATATTCTAAGGTCAAATTTTTTTGAGGCGTTTATTTTATTGTTTATGTATTTTTATTGATTTTTCGGCAATTTTGGGGAATTTACATAATATTTGGCCATTTTCGGGTTGTTACAAAAAGAAGTAAAGATTTGTTCTTTTATTCGTCATGATATTCTAAGGTCATTGCTGCAATTCAAAAGTTTTTTGAGGCATTGTTTTCCATTGTTTATGAGTTTTTCTTGATTTTTCGGCCATTTTGAGGCATTTACGTAATATTCGGTCATTTTCGGGCAGTTAAGAATTGGAGTAAAGTTATGTTCTTTTATTTGTCACGATATTCTAAGGTCATTGGTGCAAGTCAAAAAAAAATTTGTGGCGTTTTTTAAACTGTTTATTTATTTTTCTTGATTTTTCATTCATTTTGGGACATTTACATAATATTTGACTATTTTCAGTCAATTACGAAAAGAAGTAATTTTTTTTTACTTGTCACGATAATCTAAGGTCATTGGTGTAATTCAAAATTTTTTTGATGTGTTTTTTGTATTGTTTATATGTTTTTCTTGATTTTTCGACCATTTTGGAGCATTTACTTAATATTTGTCAATTTACGGCCAGTTATGAAAATAAGTAAAGTTTTGTTCTTTTATTCGTCACAATATTCTAAGGTCATTAGTGCAAGTCGAAATTTTTTTGAGGCGTTTTTTTTATTGTTTATGTATTTTTTTTTATTATTCGGCCATTTTGGGGTATTTACGTAATATTCAGCCATTTTCGGGCAGTGATGAAATGATGTAAAGTTTTGTTCTTTTATTCGTCATGATATTCTAAGATCATTGGTTCAAGTAGAATTTGTTTTAAGGCGTTTTTTGTATTGTTTATTTGTTTTTCTTGATTGTTCGGCCATTTTGGGGCATTTATGTAATATTCAGACATTTTCGGGGAGTTACTAAAAGAAGTAAACTTTTGTTCTTTTATTTGTCACGATATTCTAATGTCATTGATACAAGTCAAAAAAATTTTGAGTAGGTTTTTGTATTGTTTATGTGTTTTTTCTTGATTTTTTGGCCATTTTGGGGATTTTATGTAATATTCAACCATTTTCGGGCAGTTACTAAAAGAAGTAAACTTTTGTTCTTTTATTCGTCACGATAGTCTAAGGTCTTTGGTGCAAGTCAAAATTGTTTTGAGGTGTTTTTCTGAAACGACCCCAAAAATGCCCGAAAATGTGCTTCGAAAACACCTAAAATTATAATTTCCATATATCTCAAAATCCGTGCATCATTTCAGAAATTCGACTTCATATTCTTATTCAGGGGGTCAAATTGAGTGGGAAATGAGTCTA
>JAJOOF010015941.1:0-13342 GCA_029582545.1 Solanum lignicaule
GTGTGATTGATACTTCCATTATTTTGAGTTCAAGTAGCAAATTATGGGCCATAATTGTTTTGTCTTTTGAGAATGACATTGGCTTCAACAGGGCAGCCAAATATGTACTACTAATTGCTTTTCTTTTTGGCCCAATACCCAAGGTTCCTAAAGACTCTCCAAGATCTAAAAGGTTATAAGTTTTAATTCTTTACACAAACACATATAGTAATTTTATTTGTATAATCATCTAATATCCCAAAATTCACTTGATTGATTAATTTAAATCTACATTTGTTAGGAACGTTCTCTATCGGAAGTTTTTGGTATTTTCAAGACTCCAACCTGAGACTTCTAATTAAAAATGGAAAACAAATATCACTCATCCCACCTTGAAGTTTTAATTTTAGTGAATAAATTCGATAAGAATGCACATAATTGATTAGTCGTTATGGGCTACGAAAACTGGCATACAAATATTCAATTAGTTCTTCATAAGCATAAAATTTATAGTTTATCAATTTAAAGGGAAAAATGACAAATATACCCTCGAACTATCGTAAATGATATACAAATACCCTCTGTTATACTTTTCGTTCATTAGTGCCCTGCCGTCCAAAAAACAGTGCACATTTGAGAGAAGGAGATTTTTCTTTAGGTTTTTGGATAGGCTATATGTGTGTGTGATGGGTGTATCAGGTGGGTTAAATGGGTAATGGACGAGTATTTGAATTTTGGGTTAATTATTTGGTCAAACTGGGTTGATCCATAGGATTGTGCCACGTGTACCAAATAAGTATTCTATTATACTGAGGGGTAAATGTGCACTGCTTTTTGGACGGCAGGACACTAATGAACGAAAAATATGACGGAGGGTATTTATATACCATTTACTATAGTTCGGGAGTATATTTATCATTTTTTCCTTTAAATTGATAAACTATAAATTTAATGCTTATGAAGAACTAATTGAATATTTGTATGCCAGTTTTCGTAGCCCATAACGAATAATCAATTATGTGTACTCTCACCAAATGGTTTCTCTCAAACCTACCTTCTTGTGGGGTCTGTATTTGGTTTTAAGCATATGTAGTGTCAACAAAAATTAAAATGACTTTAACAGTATTTATTGGAAAAGAATATTTGCCACTTGAAATCTTCAAAAGCATAATTCTTTTACTTCCCTCAAACATGATAAAAGGCATTACTTTAGTCTTTATGTTCAAGAATTAATACCAATTTCTCTTAGTCTCAAAGTTCTTGCACTAAAAAAAATTACTACTCATATTTTATTCCATTTCCTATTTGGACTTAGCACAATTTGTTCTTCCTAAAAAAAGAAAAGGAAGTTTCTTGAAATTGCTTTACATATATGGTTTAAAGTCCTTCCTTTTATTAACTTTATAATGGACAAGATTCCATTTTACATGTGATATAGGAAACAAAGTTCACTTTCATTTATTTCTTTTGAGTTGGCTACATGAATTTCAAAGTTTCAAAGGACATGAATACACATTGGAAAACAAGGCAATCAACATCTAGTTTGTTAGATGATGCTTGTTAAAAGTAATCATATAGTCATATTACATCATTCTTGTTGGGAGATTTTGGTTAAAAGAACCTTTCTACTAGTGATTTTAAAATCAAATTTGAAACCTAACCAATTATAGGAACTTGGAGCAAGTGTCAACCACCAACCAGCTGCAAGGCATTACTCCCTCTGTCCAATTTTTATGTGGCAAGATTTGGATTTTCGAGATCCAATCTTCTAAACTTTGACCGTGAATTCACATATAGACACTTCAACTATTTTGAATTATAAATTACAATAGTTATTTACTTAAAAAATTTAAAAGACATATAAGGAAATTTTGGTCAAAGAAAGACTTAGTTGAATTTCGAAATTCAAATTTGGGAAAAGGTTAAAAATGATCAAACAGTCAACTATCAAATACTTAAAGAAACAATAAAGGGAGTTATATTTGGCCAATCTTTAAAGACCTGAGGATGTTATTAATCTATAAAAGAAAGATTGAGATATTTTAAGAAAAGAACATAAATGTGAAGTCATCCACATATAATAAAATATAGTATATAAATAGAGAGAGCTAGTATACACACAAGGCTAAAAAGTTAGACATGGCTCAATTTAAAATTTCATTTTCTTGGTTCAATTTGCTTTCTCTTTTGCTAATCAATGTGTATGTTTGTGGGGTTTACTCCTTGAGTCTTTATGGAAATGGTGAGTACATTTCAGCTGTTGGAGATTCAGGGATGAGACGCGACGGGCTAAGAGTGGCCATAGAGGCATGGAATCAATGCAATGAGGTTGGAGAAGAAGCCCCCAAAATGGGAAGCCCAAGGGCTGCTGATTGCTTTGATGTTCAAAACAAAGGCTCTTCTCAGCAACAACAGAGTGAGTTGAACTTTTCTATTTTCTTGATTTTGTTATGTTTGAAGGGCAGCGGTGTGCATCGGTCGGTTCGGTTCGGTTCGATTTTATGTATTATTGATTCGGTTTTTAAATATGCTAACCCAATAACAAATCAATAAGATATTTTTTATCGATTTTTGATCGTTATCGGTTCGGTTTTCGATTTACCCAATAAGAAGATGTCCGTAAAATATTATATGACTTCTCACTTCTTTAAACGTTTTGATATAGTGAAACAAGAAAAATAATGAGAAATTGCATTAATAAGAGAAAATATAATACGAAGGTTATAATTACACGTCACCGCCAAAACAAAGTATGAAATTTCTTATGTTAATCAAATTACAAACATTTACAAACTTGCAAAAGCTACAACCTACAATTACAAACTAAAACTAAAATCAAATAGTCCAACAAGACTAAAACTAAAACTAAAATCAAATAGCTACAATTGTGAACCCTTACTTTAGTCTTTAGGTTTTGATTAAACAGTAAAGACTAGTATAACGGCCAAGTGTGAAGTGGGTAGAGTACTAATAATTTGATATGATTATAGTGTTTAGTTATATATTAAATTATTAGCATCTTATTGGGTTATCGTTTTACCCAATAACCCAATAGTAAGAACCGATATCGAACCAATAACCTAATAACTTTTTTTTAGAAACCCATTAAAAACTCGATATTGGGCTGGTAGGAGGCTGGCTGAGGGAAAAATAAAAATTTGAAATTGAAAATATTTTTTAAAAACAAACTTTAAATATATTTTTTTGGGGGAGGGGGGATGGCGGGGTGGGGTGGGGTGAAAAATAAAAATTTCAAATTGGAAATAGTTTTTAAAAACAAACTTTAATTATTTTTTTTTTGGGGGAGGGGGTGGTAGGGGTGAGGGTGGGGTAAAAAAATAAAAAATTGAAGGTGAAAATATTGTTTTAAAACAAACTTAAATTATTATTTTTTGGTAGGGGTAGGGGGATGAGCGGGGTGTCGAGGTGGGGTGGGGTAAAAAAATAAAAAATTGAAATATTTTTTAAAAACAAACTATAATTTATTTTTTATTTTTTTTGGGGAGGGGGTTAGGGGGCTGGCGGTGTAGGGGTGGGGTAAAAAATAAAAAATTAAAGTTGAATTTTTTTTTTATAAAATAAACTTTAAATTTATTTTTTCAAAAAAAAAATTGCAATATGAAGTCATTTTCCTTAATTTTTGAGCAAAATGAGTTGATTTTAAAAACATTTTATCCAACCAAACATGAAAAAATTTGGGAAAATATTTTCCTTCATACAAAACACACCCGAAATGGTTAATGTTTTTATATGAGAGAATTTGTTCTGTCTGTGGTGCAGATCCAAACATGCTGCAACATAAAGTGACTGAGGTAGACAACAAGTTAGGCATAGGAAAATCATTTCCAGGACTGACGAAACCAGCGTTGAACAACGTAGACCTTTATGCAGCTGAGAAAGAACTATACTTGGGATCAAAATGTCAAGTTGATGACAAGCCAAATCCATGGCAATTCTGGATGATCATGCTTAAGAGTGGTAACATGGACACTCATGCTGGTAAATGCCCGAAAAATGGACACAAAGTAGGTCCATTTGATCCTCCTAGTGAATTTCCATGTTTTGGTAAAGGATGTATGAATCAGCCATTGATTTACCACAATTACACAACTTTACAAGGGACAACCCTTAAAGGAAGTTTTTATGGAACATGGGATTTGAATGCTGGTTCGAGCCGAGATAGTGCAAACATGAACACATCTTTCTATTCTGTAACATGGCAGAAAGAACTAGGTAAAGGAAGCTGGATTTTTCACCATGTTATAAGGACCTCAACAAAGTATCCTTGGTTAATGCTTTATTTAAGATCAGATGCCACTTCTGGTTTTTCTGGTGGATATCATTATCAAACTAGGGGCATGTCAAAAATTGTGAGTAAAAACATAAGCTTTTAATTTTTTTCGCGATTTTGTTCATTTTCTTGATTACCCTTTTGAAAAAGATTAAATTTTGATACAGATACCGGAATCACCAAATTTCAAGGTAAGATTCACATTGAATGTGATACAAGGTGGAGGTCCTCATAGCCAATTTTATCTGATGGACATGGGGAGTTGTTGGAAGAACAACGGAAAACCATGTGATGGAAATGTGACTTCAGATGTCACAAGATACAGTGAGATGATCCTGAATCCAGAAACACCATCCTGGTGCAAACCAGATGACCCTAAATTGTGTCCTCCATACCACACATTTTCAAATGGAACAAAAGTTCATCGAACCGACAAGTCTGGTTATCCCTATGAGGCTTACCATTTGCATTGTACACCAGGGAATGGGGAACATGTTGAACAGCCTAGTGGACCATGTGATCCTTACAGTAATCCTCAACCTCAGGAGATTTTGCAGATTTTGCCACATCCTGTTTGGGGTGAATATGGTTATCCTACTAAGAAAGGACAAGGTTGGATTGGTGATCCAACAACTTGGGAGCTTGATGTTGGGAGGCTGTCACAATCCCTTTATTTTTACCAGGTTTGGATTAACTTAAGTTATATATACAGACCGTTAGACAGTATAAAAGCTCTTTACACTATTACTATAGTTTAACGCGTGAAATTAATGACGCAGCATGTTTATTGCAGGATCCAGGCACTGCACCAGCAAAGAGGAAGTGGAGTTCAATTGATCTGGGAACTGAAATATTTAGAGATGCTAATCAAGTGGCAAAATGGACTGTTAGTGATTTTGACATTCTTGTACCCAATAATTAGAAGTATTACATGTAAAAACAATATAAAAGAACACCAAAAAGGGTGTTTTCGAATTTGAGAAATAGAAAAAAAAATTCTCATGAATTCTTTTCTTTCAATTCTTGAATATTTTGTTACTATTTGATTATTTTTTATTTTTGACTTAAATTGGAAATTGTTGAACCAACCATGTTACAACCAACTAATCAACTAAAAGTCAATCTTTAATAGAATTACTACACGAATATTTTGTCCCTTTTGATACAAAAAAAGATGAAACAATTTCTGCAAAAAAGATGAAATTCATTGCCACATTGAAGTGTGCCAATGTTATCTTCATCTTTATATTCAAGCAAGCAGATAGCACATGCTTCATTTTCCTCATCATCATCACCATCTTCGTTATTGTCTATGTCCATAACAGAAGGCACATAAGATGTACTTCTTTCGAAATACTGAGACATGTCTTGATCCACAAACTCATTAATATCTTCTTCCCCCACCACCTCTTCTTCTTCGTCTTCAATTTCATCACTATAGGTGTCATCAAGAATCGATTGCGGCACTTGAATATTGTAACGAAAGTAGTTAGCATTCACTTGCATTCGAGCTGTCCTAGTCCGTCTTCCACTTGTTTTGTGTTCCTATTTCTGTCGGTTAATGACTCGAATTTTTAGTTTCATTTTTACTAGTTCAAAAACTATGACAGTGTAACTGCAATTTCTTTTTCTGTTTCTGATATGTTATCCATGTAATTTTCTCATTTTCTAGATCAACATCTATGTGACTTCAATCTATAAATTCTAGACAGTAACACCCTTTTTGTATTAACTAGTCCTCGGAACGTGCCGTTGCGCGTTTGTCCTCTAATTGACATTAGAAAAATTAATTTATATAAGTAAATATATCATAGTGGAGCGTACATATATTTATCGCTAAGATCAAAGCTAAGTCCTTTTGTATGTAAGTTTGACATAAGAATATAACTCTTCACAAAATATGGCATGAAAATCTTATGTCAAATGTTGGAGGTTTGATATTTTTAAAGCTTCATGATTTTTTTTTTATTATTATATAAGAGGAATTAATATATTTTAATTACTATATGTAAGTTTTAATAATCAAAAAAGAAATTGGCTATAAGAAGATACGTATAAAGAAAAATATTACAAAATGTCTAGGTGGTGTAACATTAAATTTATAGAAAAAATTACAAGTTCAAATGAAAAGAAAGAAAAGTAAATAAAGACATGACATCCATAATAAAAGACATCACATTAAAATATATAGACAAAAATATTGTCATATTAATTGAATTACATTTTGTTAGAAGTCGACTTACTATAGACAAAATGTTTCATATGTATAAAAAACTAAAATCATAAAAAAATAAATAGAAAAGAAAGCATGACTATTAAAAAATACAGGTATACCTTATTTATTGAACTATATATTAAAGGATCTGTATATAAAAAATTAAATATGAATTCTAATACAATAAAATTCAATGTAACATTTGTACTAATTTTTAATTTACATTATTTTTTATTTTATTTTTACTTGTGCACTAATTTTTGTACCTCTCTGTAATAGTTAAGTACATGAATTTTATAAATATTTGAGATTACATATAAAAAGGAAAAAGTATAAACATGTTGTTTTAAAAAGATAAATGATTATCGAACAACAAATTATAAAAATATTTTGCGGGATTTAACATGCTTATCCTCAAAACAATTAATTATAAATATAAATTGGGATTAACTTGATTATATTTATATCCTAAAGATAGAAGAAATGAAAAATATAAAAATATTGTAATCAATTATGAAGTTATACTTAAAAACTCAAAAAGATGGAGATATGAAAAATAAAAATTCACTTACAACTTCATATTGAAGAATATTCATCTTGTAACAACAAGAAAATAAATATGCATGAAATTTTAAAGAATACAAATATATGAATCAATAAGAATTCTTACAATTACAAGTTGGCAATGAAAATTTTACAAATTTTGTAGACTAACCATTGTAGAATGCAAGATGATCACAAATTCAGATGAAAGAAGGAAATATAAATAATGTTGTGTGAGTGTCTTTGATAGACTCTTCATTACCCTCACGTATCTTACAAATTAAAATTAAAGGTTATTAGACTCTTCACCCACATTTAAGATCTTGCATTAAGTCGAGGTACATGAATATATGATTGCATTAAGATCTTGGTTGATGCATGAATATAAATATAACTATTATGTAATATTTAATTAATTAAACAGATATTAATATTTAATTTATTTTAGGGCTAAGATAAGGGTAAAATGATAATCCAACTTTGAGGTTAGGAGCTTCCCACTTATAAT
Source organism: Solanum lignicaule (assembly GCA_029582545.1). Taxonomy (NCBI): domain Eukaryota; kingdom Viridiplantae; phylum Streptophyta; class Magnoliopsida; order Solanales; family Solanaceae; genus Solanum; species Solanum lignicaule. Next base: position 7,537 of record JAJOOF010015941.1, read on the forward strand.
AATATATGATTTAACGTTATGATTAGTATGCATCTGGTGTTATTGTGAATATGGTTTCGATTTGTTGGAAGTTGTTTCCTTTTTGATTTGGAAGTAACAATTTGGAACTTTGATTTGATAAGAACAAACATCAGCGTTTTAGGAAGGTCTGTTCTTACAAATGTGAGTATGGAAATCCATGGTTTCGGGCTGGGAAAAAGCACTGGCTGAAAAATATCGAAAGCAGGATTCAACTATCCACGGAGATCGAACAATCCCCAACAAGGTTCACATAGTCCTCGTGTTGATCTGGTGAACAATAATCGCTGGAAAAGTTGAGGAATGATCACATAAGTCAGAGGATAGAACTTGAGAAGTTGAAAGATGGACATGAGATCTTTCTTTTCTAATTTGCTAGCCTGCGGAAAGGAAAAAGAAATTAGGAATATTTCTTTAAGATTATTTTAAGAAAAATACTTTCTCACAAACACTTGTAGTAATTCTCATAGCTTGAGGCGTTGTTCTTAAGGATATCCACAAGATTCAACAAGCTCTTCTAGTATAAAACTAGGAGCCAAAAACTAACAAAGATTCTTCAATATAAAACCCCGCACAAGAATATTGGAGGAAGAATATGTATTCATCATCATTTTTTTCTCTTCTCCCTCAGTGAAGAAGCACATAGAAATATATATGCTAGAAACTTTCACTGAGTCATGACATCAGAAGTTGCTTACTTCGATGCTTACAGCTTTGTTATAGACAACACTTGTCATTTTTGTTTGTATTTACTCTGGAAATCACGCCATAATTCTTAATTAAGTGCAGTATCTTACTAAGTCACAGAAAAATAGCTATACAACAATGATGATCATAGGGATCAGATAAGAAATATGATTTTTTTTTTCTCTATTGATTCTTCATCAGGCTTAGAAATGCTTACCTATTTCCTGAAAGAATCGAAGAAAACAAGTTAATCGTGGTGCCTGCCACTCTTTTGATTGTTGCAATTGTTTGTGAATTTGGAACACTATAGTCTATTGGGACATGACGAGACAGGACAATAACAAGACATGATAGGGAAAACCTTAAACGTGGCAGAATGGGATAGGACAAGTGGTGGATTTTCAGTTAAGTTAATAGGAATCACTGCCTACTTGTCATGTAAAATCATGGCCAAAGGCTATTCAGTTTTAAAAAATGAAAGAGAAATTAATTTTAGTTGTACTCCGCGTCCACCCCGCTCCATTTACATTCCTACTTTTCGTCTCCCAAATCCCAATAATCAAAGAAAATTTAATGTCATTTAAGTTGGTTAACTTTAAATTTAATGTTTATGAAAAAGTAATCTACAAAAGTTTGAGATATTTATTTAAAGAACTTAAATGTGAAGTCATCCACATAAATAAAACCAATATAAATAGAGAGAGCTAGTGACTAGTGTACACACAAGGCTAGAAAACTTAGACATGGCTCAATTTAAAATTTCATTTTCTTGGTTCAATTTGCTTTCTCTTTTGCTAATCAATGTGTATGTTTGTGGGGTTCTCTCCTTAAGTCTTGATGGAAATGATCAGTACATTTCAGCTGTTGGGGATCCAGGGATGCGACGCGACGGACTAAGAGTGGCCATAGAGGCATGGAATCAATGCAATGAGGTTGGAGAGGAATCCCCCAAAATGGGAAGCCCAAGAGCTGCTGATTGCTTTGATGTTCAAAACAAAGGCTCTTCTCAGCAACAACAGAGTGAGTTGAACTTTTCTGGTTTCTTGATTTTGTTATGTTTGAAATGGTTAATGTTTTTGTATGTGAGAATTTGTTCCGTCTGTGGTGCAGATCCAAACAGGCTGCTACATAAAGTGACTGAGGAAGATAACAAGTTAGGCATAGGAAAATCATTTCCAGGACTGACGAAACCCGCGTTGCACAATGTAGACCTTTATGCAGCAGAGAAAGAACTATACTTAGGATCAAAATGTCAAGTTGATGACAAGTCAAATCCATGGCAATTCTGGATGATCAGGCTTAAGAGTGGTAACATGGATACTCATGCTGGTAAATGCCCGAAAAACGGACACAAAGTAGGTCCATTCGATCCTCCTAGCGAATTTCCATGTTTTGGCAAAGGATGCATGAATCAACCATTGATTTACCACAATTACACAACTTTACAAGGGACAACCCTTAAAAGGGGATTTTCATGGAACATGGGATTTGAATGTTGGTTCTAGCCGAGATAGTGCAAACATGAACACCTCTTTATATTCTATACAATGGCAGAAAGAACTAGGTAAAGGCTGGATTTTTTATCATGTTTTAAGGACCTCAACAAAGTATCCTTGGTTAATGCTTTACTTAAGATCAGATGCCACTTCTGGTTTTTCTGGTGGATATCATTATCAAACTAGGGGCATGTCAAAAATTGTGAGTAAAAACATAAACTTCTTATTTTTTTCGTGATTTTGTTCATTTTCTTGATTACCCTTTTGAAAAAGATTGAATTTTTATGCAGATACCAGAATCACCAAATTTTAAGGTAAGATTCAGATTGAATGTGCTACAAGGTGGAGGTCCTAAAAGCCAATTTTATCTGATGGACATAGGGAGTTGTTGGAAGAACAATGGAAAACCTTGTGATGGAGATGTGACTTCAGATGGCACAAGATACAGTGAGATGATCCTGAATCCAGAAACACCATCCTGGTGCAACCTAGATGACTTTAAATTGTGTCCTCCATACCACACATTTCCAAATGGAACAAAAGTTCATCGAACCGACAAGTCTCGTTATCCCTATGAGGCTTACCATATGTATTGTACACCAGGGAATGGGGAGCATGTTGAGCAGCCTAGTGTACCATGTGATCCTTATAGCAATCCTCAACCTCAAGAGATTTTGCAGATTTTGCCACATCCTGTTTGGGGTGAATATGGTTATCCTACTAAGAAAGGACAAGGTTGGATTGCTGATCCAACAACTTGGGAGCTTGATGTTGGGAGGATGTCACAATCCCTATATTTTTATTAGGTTTGAATCAATTTAAGCTATATATACAGACCGCTAGACAGTATAAAGACTTTTTACACTATCAATATAGTTTAACGTGTGAAATTGATGACGCAACGTGTTAATTGTAGGATCCAGGCACTGCACCAGCTAGGAGGAAGTGGAGTTCAATTGGTTTGGGAACTGAAATATTTAGAGATGCTAATCGAGTTGCAGAATGGACTGTTGGTGATTTTGACATTCTTGTACCCAAGAATTAGAAGTATTATATGTAAAAACAATAAAATAAAAAAATAAAAAAGAATACCAAAAAGGGTGTGTTCGAATTTGAGAAATAGAAAAAAAAATTCTCATGAATTATTTTTTTTCAATTATTGAATATTTTGTTATTTGATTATTTTATTTTTGACTTAAAATGGAAATGGTTGAACCAACTATGTTACAACCAACTAATCAACTAAAAGTCAATCTTTAATAGAATTAAAATTGACTATATGAATATTCTGTTCCCTTGTTTATCTTCCTATTTCCAAAAAGAATGATATATTAACATTAAGAGAGTGTAATAATTTATTTGTAACTAACAATGTGTCAACATTTATTTAAAAAATTCAACTTCAAAAATGTGTTTATTTTATTATATTTTTGTCTAATTTTTTGTTTTATTGCAAAGAGGGGATGAAAAGAAGAAGAGAAGGGAAGGGGGTCTGCGAGAATAAAACTCACACTTACTGTGAGGAAAATAGAATAAATTTACCCTTACAAGTGTTTATACCAAATTAATAGATGTACGACACACTGTTTGTACATAAGATTTTTTTGTTTAATCAATAATTTTTTAATATATATTCTCACTTCATTAATCACAGTAATTAATAGAATTGATGTAAACACTGAATGCCATACAATTTAGATTATCATTAAGTGACCATTTTTTAAATTGATTAGAGTAATAGTCAAATTTAGATTTTTAAAGTATAAATAATTTAAAAAATGTAGTAAAATAAATTTGTTAAAATTTAATTAATCCTTTCTTAAAAGAGCATAAAATGCAAACTGAACAAGTAAAAAAGGACGGAGAAAGTACAACTTAGAAGCAGCTGGCTGTTGTGTGTGACTTAGAGGAAGAGAAAAGAAAAAAACACCAATGGTCCTGATTCTAATGCAAACTTTCTGCATTTTGTACTGGAAAATATTTGATTTCATAATATATATATGTAGTATGTTTTACACACTATATAACTTACTAACATGCATGATCAATTATTTCATTCACTTCCAAGTTTTCTCAAAAGGTTTCAAAGAAAATAATATCATCAATCAATAATGGAGATCAACAATCAAGAAAATGGTGGAAAGGGAGGAGGAGGAAGAAGAAGAGGAGGAGGAGCTGTTGGTCGAGGTCGACCGAGGCTCACCGGATTACGAGGAAACTCTCCACCACCTTTTCTAGTGAAGACATATGAAATGGTGGATGATCCTGAAACTGATCCCTTAGTACATTGGACTTCTAGCAAAACTACTTTTCTTATCACTGATCCTAACAAGTTTTGTGTTGAAGTTCTTCCAAAGTACTTCAAACATAGCAATTTATCTAGCTTCATTTACCAGCTCAACAACTATGTAAGTAACATTCTCTGTGTTGTGTTCCTAGTTCTCGAAAATTTCGTTCCCATCACTACTAGTTCAACAGCTTTGACAGTGTTATAACATCAATCTTCTTTTGTTTCCAATATGTTTCCTGTGTTTTTATCTCATTTGTATTGATTTCTTGAAATTTGACTTCTCCTTTAGTATTGTTTTCTGTTTTGTATTCCTATTTCTGTTGGTTAATGACTCAGTTTCATCTTTACTAGTTCAAAATCTGTGATAGTGTTACTGCAATTTCCACTTCTGCTTCTGCTATGTTTTCTATGTTATTTTCTCATTTTCTAGCTCAACGTCTGTGTGGCTTCAGTCTATAAATACTAGACAGTAACACCCTTTTTCGTCTTAATTTAATGTTCTGATCAGTATGCATCTTGGTGCTATTTGGTTTGTTTCCTTTTTTATTTGAAGTAATAATTTGGAACTTTGATTTGATAAGAACGGATGAATTTTCAGCGTTTTAGGAAGGTCTGTTCTTACAAATGTGAGTATGGAAATCCATGGTTTCGGGCTGGGAAAAAGCACTGGCTGAAAAATATCAAAAGCAGGATTCAACTATCCAAGGAGAACAACCCACAGCAAGGTTCACATAGTCCTCGTGTTGATCTGGTGAACAATAATCTGGAAGAGGAGCTGGAGAAGTTGAGGAATGATCACATTAGTCTGAGGGTAGAACTTCAGAAGTTGAAAGATGGACAAGAAAACATGAGATCTTTCTTTCCTACGTTGCTAGGATGCGGTAAGGAAAAAGAAATTAGGAATATTATGAAGTTACTTCTCGAGAAATCTGAAGTCAGAGGAGACTCTAGCAGCAATGACACCACAAAGAGGCCACGATTGGTGGAGTCACCAGATCGTGTGGCTGGCTCTGTCCAGGATGGGATTGGACAGACATCAAACTCTGCTGGTGGCTCCGTAAGTTCCAATGAAAAACAGAAAGAAGAAGCAACTGCTCAAAATGCTAAGAATCGCGAGTTTTGGGAGAAACTGTTTGAAGATGATTCAGAGTCGAAAAATGAAGGAGCAGAGGAGTCTGAGCAGGAACTGAATCGTTCGAGGGCTATGGCAGAGATCAAGGAGATGGTGGAAAGCAAGATTGCTATGGAAGGAGAAGCTTTGATTGCAAAGGCTGCTGCTAGTTTAAATGATGAGACGGAGGCTTATCTTCAACTA
>JAJOOF010015945.1:0-10346 GCA_029582545.1 Solanum lignicaule
AAAGAGGACTCAAAGACCTTTAATTGGATAGGTAAAGGTCCACCTAATTCATTTTGAGCTAAAAGATATGACCATTTAAAGTTGACCCTTACAACTCACTAGTTCAAATGACTAGTTTCCGGACGTCACGGTCATTTCTCATCATTTAATCAAGTTCTCAACTCCAAACTCACATGTGAGGCTCTAGTTTCACTAGTTCGTTTTTAGGGTCGTTACAACTATCATAGTGGGGATAAGCCTTAACCGACATAGACCATGTGAACTTAACATGGAATCCGGTGTCTACCCCACATCGAAAAGGGGTCGCCTACTTGCATAAGGTAGAACCATACGCTTAGCTTAGGTGGATCCACTAGCTAAAGACCTATGAGGGCACATAGTTTATGGGATATGGGGATTGCTACTAGAAACCCGACCTCTACTATCGTGAGGGCTTCCATCCCAAGGGATTGCTCCTAGAAACTCGGCCTCTACTATCGTGAGGGATTCCATCTCATATCAATATTCACTCGGTGCTAAGCATTAATTCTGTCACGATCCGATTCCTCGAATCATGATGGCACCTACTATAACCCACCAGTAGGTAAGCCAACCCGAAACCCGGAACAACAAGTAATGGGTCTGAGGACAGAAACTAAACAAGAGTAGGCAAAATATAAGATAACAACATAACCAGGCGGAAGCAAACCAAAACATATATACAAATAAAGATCCCTCCTAAAACCTGGAAGTCGCTAGTACAGAGCTACTAACAAAACAAGTACAAGTCCCAAAAGTGGACCACAGAGACTGGACTGTCTCGAAAGGTAAAAGACAAGTCTATATACACAGATGAAGACTGAAATAGTACAAAACGCCGTGTGCTCACCCCCGTCTCCGGATCAGACTACTCCAAACTGGATCAGCGCTAGCCATTAGTGCTCGGACATGCATCACAAAATAGATACAGAGCGTAGCATGAGTACCAAAACAACAGGTACCCAATAGGCATCATAGGCCGACTGAACTTGAAAAGTAAAGGCAATATGAAAAGAAGGAATAACACAAACTGAAGTCAAGAACTAAAATCTAACTAACAATGGAATGCACACGAGTGTAGAAAGAACTAACTAAAGTAATCTATAAGCTAACTACACCTAACTGGGCCCCCATAAGCCCAGAAGGTACACTCGCGTGCAAGTTAAATAAAAACCCGAACGGACCCCCATAAGCTTGACGAGTACACAGAACAACTATAACTAAAGGGAATTGCATATAAGAACCCAAGAACGGAGAACATCGAACCAGAACCTCAACCCCAATTAGTAGAATTTGACAGTATAGAGGTCGGACCTCGAACCGGATGCTCACCAAAAGTACCCAAGTAATCAATCACAAGTATCAAGTATCTAAGGCCGGAACTCTAACCGGATGCTCTGTATAGGTATCTGGGCAATAGAGGCTGGAACTCTAACCGGATTCTCTATATAAGTATCTGGGCAATAGAGGTCGGAACTCTAATCGGATTCTCTATATAAGTATCTGGGCAATAGAGGTCGAACCTTAAACCGGATGCTCCATAAAGGTGCCAATGTAGCTGCTGAAAGAGTCCTAATCGATCCACGCTCATAAATGTTCGTGAAACGCCGTTCATACTTAGACAATCAATGTAAGTCCTTGGAATCGAATAAAAAATCAAATTCAAATCGCGAAGCAGAACTAGCGTCGCCGACTTAACTCGTGAAGCCGTAACATCGGGTAAATAAGGATAACTATCATCGGAGCAAGCGTATCGCCTAGCTAAGGCCCAAACTATCAGACTCAAGTCTGCTACACCAGTCTACAGGGATCTAAGCCGGCCGAGCGACGTCGGGGCAAAACTAAGGCCTATCGGATCCGAATAATGTATTTCTAAGGCAAGCCCTAGTCAAACCTAAACTAAGGCCCAACATACTTCAAATAAATAGTAATTAAGCATGCAAGCACTTCACATAGCGAGGAGGGTCAATTAATAACACAAAGCATGCTCACAACTACCCGATAATTCTCGAAATAGGCCGAAAACATGATTTCTAAACACCTATGCATGATTCAATAACTACCAACCCAAATCCCAACTAATCAACATGCATTCACACTCTCAAGCTCAATCTAAGAGAGGGAAACCGTAGCCTACCTGTAGCCGATCACACGCGTTCCAAAATCACTTATTCGGAGCTTTTCCTTTCCGAACGGTCTCGAAACACTGCCCCGCTATCAAAAATAGAGTCACAACGTTATTATGGTCGTTTAGACACCAAAATCACAACAAACGGAGATGGCTCAATTTTGGAGTCAAAACGGAAATCGTGGAACCCTCACCGAACTGTCCGAATTTGACTCCGTCAAGATACCCTAAACAGCACCTCAAACTTGTGTTCCAAAATGGAACACAATTCGGGGCTCAAAATGCAGCAAAAACCAACAAGCAAGAAAATCACACTTTAATCAACTAAAAAAAGAAAACAACAGCAGTCTAAACTTGAAATTTACAAGAATCTAATGGTGCCCAACACTCCTTGAACATTCTACGACGAAGCCACGATAATTCTCAACATGTGGGACTTTGAATCACCCAAAACCGAGCTAAAATGAGTGAGATATGACCAAAACAAGAATGCCAAAAACAAAAGCTCGAAAAAGGGTACTGTAGTCAGGTTATCGCGAAATTTACCACGAACTACGTGCACCCAACAACTTCTGAACACTCTACAGTGAAGCCACCAAAAATATGAAGCTCCCGCACTTTGAATCGCCTAATTCAGATGAAAGATGAGAGAGTTATGAGGGTTTGAAGTTTGGAAAAAATGTTGTTGATTTTCTACAATAATTTCCAAAACTAAAAAAAACTCCGACGGGGTGCTCCGATCTCGTTCAGAACCCCGTGCACGCAAACGAAATATGCAATCATACCAAATTTGATATTCCGGACTCAATGGTATAGTCAAAATTTCCATACGAGGTCATCTTGACAAAAAGTGGGTCCCACACCTAAATGTCATTTTAAGTCAAAAACCACAAAAGAGCTTAGAAAAAAAATTGAAAACCTCGAGACACAAAAGAAAGGTCAATCTAGACCAAACTTAACATTCCGGAGCTAACCGCACTGACGGAATTTTCATCCGAGCGCATTTACTCAGATTGTTGACCAAAGTCAAACTTAGGCTTAAACTTAAAGTTAAAACGTCTAATCGCACCGACTCACACTGAAAACCTCGGGAGTCATGTCGACCATGCTACTAGGCCTAAAATGACCCTCCCGGAGCTAATGAAATCGTCAGAATTGGATTTCGATGTCATCTTCTTAAACTTTTGATCGAAAATGATCGTTCAAGGTTCATAAGCTCCAAAACACAAAAACTCGCACCAAAACCAAACGAACGACCAGGTGACCAAACTGTCAGTCTCAGCAAGTCAGAAATGACTTAGAGTCGCTATAGGAATGCTCTAAATGATACACAGAAGTCAAGACACATAAATGACCATGAGGGTCATTACAAATTCCCACAGAGTTCATATTAAGTCTTGACTTAAGTTCATACTCATGGAAGAATGTCTTGACACTCAAACCAACATAATTCATAAGATAGCTCCTAGATTCAATAGGTGAGAATAATCTTTCAACCTTAGAACAATCATATTGTGAGAAAACCTTTCACATCATATCATATTCATACATAGGTGTGTGAATGAGAATAACCTTTCAACAACACACAACAAGATCAAGTCATAATCACTTTACTCTCAAAGTGTTCATAAAGCATATACATAAATCTCATAATCATGCATAATTCTCATACTTTGCTTTTCATGAATCATAGATCATATTCCATCAACACATCTAGAATTACTACATTAGACATGGATATAATCATAATTCAAATAGTTCAATTACTATATGCATAATTCTATAATATTCTACTTGCATCAATCAATACCCACACTTTGAGATCCAAATTGGGAAAATAGGGGAATTCAACATAAAACCATATAAAATCATCAATTTATCCATAATAAAACACAATTCAATCATTAAAAATGAATTTGAAAGGAATCCATGAGATTGAAGTCACTTTTGGGATTTCTAGCTTTGAAATTGGGGGTTTTGAAAGGGCTCCATGGGTGAAGAGCTACCATACCTTAGTGATGAAATCCAATGAATTTGAGTGGAAAATCTTGTTCCTTGAGCCCTAGCCCCAACTTCCTTGAAGTTCTAGAGAGAATTTTTGGTGAAGAGTTGGTTTTGTTTCGGAATTTGGAAATAATAAGGAAGATGACTTAATTTAGGGGTCTAAAATATTTATATAGTTAGTCTAATTTAGAGTAAAATGACGTCACTTAGTATTAATTAAAACCAAAAAACCCCAAAGTGCCCCTAACTAATTCCCCAAAACCGTCTACCGGTAGCCACCCACGACCCCTCACAGATGGACCGTGGTTGGACCCACGGTCCGTGCTGGTAAAGCATAAGTTGGGTTCTGTGGCTTGGTTTTCAGGGCCTAACCTACCCCCCTTCACCCACGAGCGTGGGTGGACCCACAGGGCGTGAGTCCCCATCGTGGGTCATTGCCTAGGAAGCCTCCTTAAGATCCTCCTCAAGGACCCATGGTTGGTCCTTGGGGTTTGAACCTTGACATTTCAACACGAAAACATTTATTTTAAAGTGCAGGGAGGTACATTCAAGACTAACCCTAACGTCAAGCTCTAGTTTAGCCTACTAGTTTCTAGGGTGTTACAATTTTGTTTTGGGAATTCCGGATCACAAAAAATCCATCGACAATAATATACGAAAATTGGCAAAAACTGGGTTTACCTACTTTGGGGCTCGTTTGAACTTGAAAATGTGCCCGTTTGACCCCCGGGATGAACTAGGTCCATTGCTAAGGTCTTAATGGACGTCCATGAAAACTTTCGGCCATTTTGTTTTGGGAATTTTGGATCACAAAAAATCCATGAACTATACATAAAAATCGGTAAAATCTGGGTTTACCTGCATTGGGGCTCGTTTGAACTTGAAAATGCGCCTGTTTGCCCCTCGGGATGAACTGGTCCATTGCTAAGGTCTTGACGGACGTCCATGAAAAATTTTGGCCATTTTGTTTCGGGAATTCCAGATCACAAAAAATCGATAGACTATAACACACGAAAATTGACAAAATCCGAGTTTACCTACTTTGGGACTCGTTTGGACTTGAAAAAATACGCTCATTTGCCCCTCGGGATGAGATAGGTCAATTGCTAAGGTCTTAACGGACATCCATGAAAAATTTCGGCCATTTTTTTTGGAAATTTCGAATCACAAAAAATCCATGGACTATAGCACATGAAAATCGGTAAAATCTGGGTTTACCTATTTTGGGGATCATTTGAACTTGAAAATGCGCCCGTTTACCCCTCGGGACGAACTGGTCCATGAAAATTTTCGGCCATTTTGTTTCGGGAATTTTGGATCTCAAAAAATTCATGGATTATAGCACTCGAAAATTGGTAAAATCTTGGTTTATCTACTTTGGGGCTCGTTTGAACTTGAAAATGCGCATGTTTTCCCTTCAGGAAGAACTAGGTCCATTGCTAAGGTCTTAACGGACGTCCATGAAAATTTTTGGCTATTTTGTTTCGAGAATTCTGGATCACAAAAAATCCATGGACCAGCACATGAAAATCGGTAAAATCTGGGTTTACCTGATTTGGGGCTCGTTTGAACTTGAAAATGAGTCTGTTTGCCCCTTGGAATGAACTGGGTCCATTGCTAAGGTCTTAACGGACGTCCATTAAAGATATTGGCCATTTTGTTTCGGAAATTTTAAATCACAAAAAATCTATGGACTATAATAGCACATGAAAATCGACAAAATCTGGGTTTACCTGCTTTGGGGGGTATTTGAACTTGAAAATGCACCCGTTTTCCCCTCGGGCCGAACTGGTTCATTGTTAAGGTCTTAACGGACGTCTATGAAATTTTTTGGCCATTTTGTTTCAGGAATTCTGAATCACAAAAAATCACTGGAATAGCACACGAAAATTGATAAAATCTAGGTCTACCTGCTTTGGGGCTCGTTTGAACTTGAAAATGTGCATGTTTGCCCCTCAGAACAAACTGGGTCCATTGCTAAGGTCTTAACGGACGTACATGAAAAATTTCAGCTATTTTATTTCGGAAATTTCAGGATCACAAAAAATCCATGGATTATAGCACACGAAAATCGGTAAAATCTGGGTTTACGTCCTTTGGGGTTCGTTTGAACTTGAAAATGCACCTGTTTGCCCATCGGGACGAACTGGGTCCATTGCTAAGGTCTTAACGGACGTCCATGAAAGATTTTGGCCATTTTGTTTCGGAAATTCTGGATCACAAAAAATCCATGGAGTATAACACACGAAAATTGGCAAAATTTGGGTTTACTTGCTTTGGGGCGCATTTGAACTTGAAAGTGTGCCCGTTTTCCCCTCGGAACGAACTCAATCTATTGCTAAGGTCTTAACGGACGTCCATGAATAATTTTGGCCATTTTGTTTCGAGATTCCGGATCACAAAAAATTCATGCACTATATCATACGAATTAGTTATGCCATGACATATGAAAATTGTAGGTCAATGAGTTTTATTTCAAATGCCACCTATTTTGTATCATTTAATGCTTAAAGTAAAGCATTATGACTATTTTACCAGAAATTAGTGTAGTTGTAAATAAGAGAAATTTTGAACGTTCATAATTTTGGCTTTATATGCTAGTTTTGGGTATAGAAAAACACTATTTCATGGCCCATACCTCATTTGAACTGTTAAATACCTATAATTACCCATTCGAACTAGCAAACATAATTTATTAAATCATCACAAACACCCACAATATATTTTTTTCAAAAAACTACATACAATCAATGTGTGCCGCTCTTGAAGGTAAACAATGTATACTACCTTATCTTTTAGTACGTAATGAATTAGGTGAGCCATGACGTATGAAAATTGTAGGTCAATGAGTTTTCTTTCAAATTCCACCAATTTTGTATCATTTAATGTTTAAAGTAAAACATTATGAACATTTTACCAGAGACTAGTGTAGTTGTAAATAAGAGAAACTTTGAATGTTCATAATTTTGGTTTTAGATGTTAGTTTTGGGGTATAGAAAAACTCTATTTCGCGGTCCATACCTCATTTTTAACTTATAAATACGTATAATTACCCATTCAAACTAACACATATAATTTATTAAATCATCACAAACACCCACAAAAAGAATTCGTCAAAAATCTACATACAATCAATGTGTGCCTCTCTTGAAGGCAAACAATGTATACTACCATATCTTTTACTACGTAATGAATTAGGTGAACCATGACATATAAAAATTGTTGGTCAATGAGTTTTATTTCAAATGCCACCAATTTTGTTTCATTTAATGTTTAAAGTAAAGCATTATGACCATTTTACCAGAGACTAGTGTAGTTGTAAATAAGAGAAACTTCGAACGTTCATAATTTTGGCTTTAGATATTAGTTTTGGTGTATAGAAAAACTCTATTTAACGGTCCATACCTCATTTGAACTTATAAATACGTATAATTACCCATTTGAACTAACACACATAATTTATTAAATCATCCCAAACACCCACAAAAAAAATTGGTCAAAAATTATATGCAATCAATGTGTGCCTGTCATGAAGGCAAACAATGTATACTACCATATCTTTTAGTACGTAATGAATTAGGTGTACAATGACATATAAAAATTATAGGTCAATGAGTTTTCTTTCAAATGCCACCAATTTTGTATCATTTAATGTTTAAAGTAAAACATTATGACCATTTTACCAGAGACTAGTGTAGTTGTAAATAAGAGAAACTTCGAACGTTCATAATTTTGGCGTTAGATGTTAGTATCGGGTATAGAAAAACTCTATTTCACGGTCCATACCTCATTTGAACTTATAAATACCTATAATTACACATTCAAACTAAGACACATAATTTATTAAATCATCACAAACATCCACAAAAATATTTGGTCAAAAAACTACATGCAATCAATGTGTGCCTCTCTTGAAGGCAAACAATGTATACAACCATATCTTTTAGTACGTAATGAATTAGGTGAGCCATGACATATGAAAATTGTAGGTCAATGAGTTTTCTTTCAAATGCCACCAATTTTGTATCATTTAACGCTTAAAGTAAAACATTATGACCATTTTACGAGAGACTAGTATAGTTGTAAATGATAGAAACTACGAACGTTCATAATTTTTGTTTTAGATATTAGTTTTGGGTATAGAAAAACTCTATTTCACGGTCCATACCTCATTTGAACTAACACACATAATACATTAAATCATCCCAAACACCCATAGAAAAATTTTGGTAAAAAAACTACATGCAATCAATGTGTGCCTCTCTTGAAGGCAAACAATATATATTACCATATCTTTTAGAACGTAATGAATTAGGTGAACAATGACATATGAAAATTGTTGGTCAATGAGTTTTCTTTCAAATGCCACCAATTTTGTATCATTTAATGTTTAAAGTAAAACATTATGACCATTTTACCAAAGACTAGTGTAGTTATAATTAAGAGAAACTTTGAACGTTCATAATTTTGGCTTTAGATATTAGTTTTGGGGTATAGAAAAACTCTATTCAACGGTCCATATATACCTCATTTGAACTTATAAATACGTATAATTACCCATTTGCACTAACACACATAATTTATTAAATGATCCCGAACACCCACAAAAAAAATTGGTCAAAAAACTACATGCAATCAATGTGTGCCTCTCTTGAAGGCAAACAATATATACTACCATATCTTTTAGTACGTAATGAATTAGGTGTACAATGACATATAAAAATTGTAGGTCAATGAGTTTTCTTTCAAATGCCACCAATTTTGTATCATTTAATGTTTAAAGTAAAACATTATGACCATTTTACCAGAGACTAGTGTAGGTGTAAATAAGAGAAACTTCAAACGTTCATAATTTTGGCTTTAGATGTTAGTTTCGGGTATAGAAAAACACTATTTCACGGCCCATACCTCATTTGATCTTTTAAATACCTATAATTACCCATTCGAACTAACACAAATAATTTATTAAATCATCACAAACACCCACAAAAAAATTTGTCAAAAAACTACATGCAGTCAATGTGTGTCTCTCTTGAAGGCAAACAATGTATACTACCTTATCTTTTAGTACGTAATGAATTAGGTGAGCCATGACATATAAAAATTGTAGGTCAATGAGTGTACTTTCAAATTCCACCAATTTTGTATCATTTAATGTTTAAAGTAAATCATTATGACCATTTTACAGAGACTAGTATAGTTTCAAATAAGAGAAACTTCAAACCTTCATAATTTTGGCTTTAGATGTTAGTTTCGGGGTATAGAAAAACTCTATTTCACGGTCCATATGTCATTTGAACTTATAAATACGTATAATTACCCATTCGAGCTAACACATATAAATTATTAAATCATCACAAACACTTACACAAAATTTTCGTCAAAAATCTACATACAATCAATGTGTGCCTCTCTTGAAGGCAAACAATGTATACTACCATATCTTTTAGTATGTAATGAATTAGGTGAGCCATGACATATGAAAATTGTTGGTCAATGAGTTTTCTTTCAAATGCCACCAATTTTGTATCATTTAATTTTTAAAGTAAAACATTATGACTATTTTACCAGAGACTAGTGTAGTTACAAATAAGAGAAACTTCGAATGTTCATAATTTTGGCTTTAGATATTAGTTTTGGGGTATAGAAAAACTCTATTTAACGGTCCATATATACCTCATATGAACTTATAAATACGTATAATTACCCATTTGAACTAACACACATAATTTATTAAATGATCCCGAACACCCACAAAAAAAATTGGTCAAAAAACTACATGCAATCAATGTGTGCCTCTCTTGAAGGCAAACAATGTGTACTACCATATCTTTTAGTACGTAATGAATTAGGTGTACAATGACATATAAAAATTGTAGGTCAATGAGTTTTCTTTCAAATTCCACCAATTTTGTATCATTTAATGTTTAAAGTAAAACATTATGACCATTTTACCAGAGACTAGTGTAGTTGTAAATAAGAGAAACTTCGAACGTTCATAATTTTGGCGTTAGATGTTAGTATCGGGTATAGAAAAACTCTATTTCACGGTCCATACCTCATTTGAACTTATAAATACCTATAATTACACATTCAAACTAAGACACATAATTTATTAAATCATCACAAACATCCACAAAAATATTTGGTCAAAAAACTACATGCAATCAATGTGTGCCTCTCTTGAAGGCAAACA
>JAJOOF010015973.1:0-17743 GCA_029582545.1 Solanum lignicaule
TAATAATAATAATATTAAAAAGGGTACTAGACAATGCTTGTTAACTACATATTAATGCGACAAAAATGTATATGGAATTTCCTAAGGATAAACTTTACCTTTCAATCGAAAGTTCCAAATGATGTTTGAATACTTCAAAATAGATTTTAAACACGCTTATTCAGTTAAAAATAATAACTTAGATCGTGTAAACATGTGTATTTTCAAATAGATGAAAATGTTATTGAAATATATTAGAGAATGTTCTAAAGCTCCCAACCATGGTGTAAACTTCACATCTAATCAAGTTGATGTGATTAGCAAATCCACCAAGAAAATTAACAAATCATCTGCATTATGTCATCTATTGATAATTCTACCAGCTCGTTATGTGCAACGTTTAAACTTCAAGCCTATTCTCCATAAAAGTAAAATTCTCGTCTTTAATTTGTATACATTTGTCATTTAGAAACAAGAGTTTAAACATATATGAGGGGGAAAACACGATGAATTCGAAAATTTTAATTTTGCTATCAACCATACAGAGATGCGAAAGGGAAGATAGTAAACTAAGAATGTTGTGGACTATTTGAAAGGTTCAAAGGACTATACAGTACAAACTGGATATGATCACCTTCTATCCAGTATCGAGTTACTCTTCATACTCTCTATTTTCTTCTAACTATAAAAATGATCGAATGAATTACTACAACATTTTACAAGTATTCAAACATGTTTAACAGCAAATCTTACTAGGATTGCAACCTTGGATCAAGAAAGTAAAAAGATTAAAAAAGAATCCTAAGCTGCAAACGTACAGATTTTTAGTTAGAATCGAGAACTAGTTGGAAGTCTGACTGGGCCAGCACCAGATACAGTGCCCACTCGCCTTTTTCTGAAGTATATGGTTGAACCACTGACAACAAGTAAACCCAGCATAATCACCTACATAATGCAGATCCGATGAAAGTTCAGTCACGCGTGAAGAAGGAAATGAACACAGAACACCCACAGCATGCCAGCATCAAATTCGATGTTAAGGTCCATGAAAACATGATAAAGATCTCCCAATTTGCTTTGACTATACCTAAAGAATTTCCCACGTCCAAAAAGAATAACACCACATAACTTGTTTATCCCTATGCAGTATAAGAGCAGCCAATACTTCTAAGGCAAGCTTGTAAACTGGTTCACATCATTTTTTTAATTGATAGCAATGGTGTCCGAACCAACTTGTGAACACCTTAATTATTCAACTGGGTACTTGTTATCTCCCACCAAAACATGTACTAGGTAACTTTGCCCACCAAGGGAGTGGTTCATATCACTCATTCAGGAAAACAAACCCAGGAAGTTTTTGAAACAAGATGACTAGGTCAGTAGACCTAAATTTAATAGGATACGAACTTTTCAACCTAAATTTATCTCTTGACTACACATGACAATCCAAGAGGAATCTACAGGAATTGGGGATATTAAGTCCTCATAATAGTCTCTCCATTTTCTGAATACAATTCAACTATTTCTTTGAAAGTTTCATGAATTGCAATATGCCCCTCTGCCTCGATTAGCTTACCTAGTTATATTTTTTCACATTTAGAGAGGAAATGCATTAAGCCTCCTTTCCTTCCTTTCAAAGTCCTTCAATTAACTTGAGTGGTCTTCAATAACAAAAGAAAGTATCTATTACTTCTCTATACCTCAATAACTTACGTTCTTTTTCCAGAAAGTACCTCAAACTTTCACCATTAAAACTTGTTTAGTTTTCAGGTATTTCTTTACATGTTTGCCCTTCAAAAGGAAACAGAGTTTACTGCTTCCTTGGGAAAATTACCAAAACATGATTCTAATATATGGTTCTCACATCATCCAATTTCATGTTTTGCTTTTGGATAGCAGTGAAATGATTTCTGAATACTAAAACCAGCAACCATATTGAAAGAAACAGCTAAACATGTCGCAGAATGTAAATTGGATGATTCTCCACAAGACAGTTATGTAAAGCAGAAAAAGTATGTACTTACCTCAAACCCAAGTACTGACAACTTCTCTTCATTTATTGAAAGAACACAGCTCCTATAAGTTATATACGTACGTATTCCACTCTTTGACGAGGATGAATCATCCAGCAAATTTCTTTGTCTTACCGAGGAGGTAAGAGCTTGTTCATTGTGCTTTATGACATGTGGCCTTACTGCAGTATATGTGTCCTCCAGAGCAGATCGGTTCTTCTTTCCTTTATTGTTGTTCACTTCCTTTGAACTAGTTTTAATCTCTAAACATTTGAAAGGGATACGATATCCAGTTTCACTGCATCTATACTTTTCATCTTTCTGAAAGCACATCGGGAAACATCACAAATTTAACCTAAAAAAATGCAATCTAAACAAGCAGTATCTTAACATCACTTTGGTTACTTGAGACAATAACAATTACCATTCTCCTTCTCCCTATACAATTCAATAAGTGCTCCAATTTACTTTCAATTTTGTTAGCTAACTATATCACTTAATATTATGTTGTAGTCAATATCAATACATACAACTTTCTACACGAGAAATTTGTTACGAGTAACAACATTAGATATAATAAATAAATTAAACAGCACTGTGTTGTGCATTTTATCACCACAGTATTGATCAACTACTCCTTGAGCTGAGGGTCTATCAGAAACAACTTCTCTACCTCTAAGATAGCAGTAAGGTCTGTGTATACTCTACCCGTTTCTCTACCTCCAAGATAGTGTTAACGTCTGCCTACACTCTATCCTCCCCAAACCATACTTTGTGGAATTACACTAGGTATGTATCTGTTTCTCTACCTCCAAGGTAGTGTTAACGTGTGCCTACACTCTATCCTCCCCAAACCATACTTTGTGGGATTACACTAGGTATGTTGTTGTTGTTGTAGTACTATCGATCAACTACAATCCGCTTCAATTTATACAAATCAACTGTTTTCATTTGCTCTATTCAGGCATATTTTTTCCTAAAACAAGCAAAATTGGAATTCTTCCTAGCTAGTTGATCATGTAACTCTACAAACAAATACGCCTCAGCTAACTGAAAACATAGAGATACATTAAAATCAAAACTGAAACAGTGATCAATTATCAATACGAAGGAAATAAGAGAGAACCTTTTCGGAGTAAGAACAAGGAACACAAGGACCAGAAGGAGAACAATCATAAGTGATATTTGTACCAATAGGCGTCTCCTTGAAGCTCATCAGATGTCTACGCCCTATGATTCCGCTTTCATCTCTTTGTTCCGCTTCGCCATTAGAGATTGCGTCGAGTCCTAGGGATGAATTTGGAGATGAAGAAACCAAAATTAAGGAGGTGGAGATGATGAAGAGAAAAATCGCCGGCGAAAATGGAGAATCCATAGAATTGATTGTGTCTCCGTTTTCTCACCGCCGATGAAGTTTCGATTTGGAGGTTTCTGAATTCGCAGATCTCCTCTAAGTTTCTGTAAATTGTATTACAAACCCCTATAGTTTGTATTATATCTATTTTGTGCGCATAGCTCAATGATTCATCCTATTACTCTCAAATGTTTATATTGTGGTACATTGCCATATAAAAATTTGTATGAATTTACTACAATTTAATTAAATAGTTTCATAAATATAACTTTGTAAGATATGACATGATTGCGATTATATTTGAACCAAATATGTCCTTAATGTATGTGTAGGTTAATTAGTCTTTTGTTAAGTTTTGCGTGTTATAAAGATATTTTTGGCCAATTATTTAATAACTATAGGAGGATGATTGCGCCAAACAGTTTATCGAAAAAATGTCGTTTTAATTTAAGGTATAAAAAAATTAAAAAGAAAAAGAATGTTTAAAGACATGTGAATTAAGGTCGATCAAATTTATTTTCTTTAGGCCAAAACATCAAGACAGTGGATCACTACAAAAATGAGGAAGATGAAAAGAACGAATGTATTATTTTTTTAAATTTTTTAATGTCTTCTTCTATTCTTATAATAAAATTTTGTTATAGGCCAAAAGAGTCGAACCAATGGTACACATTTAGCACTGAAAAGACTACATAGCTAGTAGCACATGCCTAAATTCTAACATTGTGGTTAATGTTAATTGATGACAGATTGGCGCAAGGCTCGAGATTGATTGTTGATCTTCTCAAAAGTCCTTGTAAGGGTATTTAGTTGTTAAGACGGCCGTTTCATGAAAAGGTATCATAGCATGTTCAGTTACAAATATGGACCGGTGCTAAATCATTTCAAGTTACACCAGAAATGAAACTTCCATATTTCCCCTAACAAGCACCTCTTCGTTCGTTCTTAGAGGGTGTTTGGATTGGCTTAAAAATTAGTTAAATCTACTTTTAAATCAGTTTTTTACTTTTGGAAGTGTTTGACAATATAAGAATAACTTAAAATAAATCAAAAATTATTTAAAATAAGTTTAAAATGACTTAAAATAAGTCAAAAATCAAAAATAGGTCTCCCCCAACTTTTTATTTTTTAATTTAAAAGTCATTTCAGTTTGACTTTTTACTTTTGACTTAAAAATTATTTTTTTAAGTCAATTCAAACGGGCCCAATCTAACCATGTCTCGCAATCTGATTCGCCCTTCTACTGCACACAATATCTCCCCATCCATACACTATCCACATCGAATAAATATTATGAATTTCACATATTTTTAACCTTCTTCTCCATTCTTAATTTATTCTCTATTTTTTTTAATACTACTTTTTTACAAAAATCCACAACTAGAAGCATAAAAACAGAAAGAAAGGCAAAACAAGAAAACAAGGGAGAAAGGGAGGAAAAGAGACGCTAACTTTCACATGGTAGATTACATAAAAGAGGGACACCATTTGTTAGTATTATTTTTTTATTTTGTGTGGTCCATTAAAGAAAATGTTGACCAATCTAATCTAATTCAACTTCAAGACAAACACATAAATAATATATCACGAGAGTCCCACGTTTTAAGGTCGGAAGTAGTGTTTTTCTTTATTATTGTCTTTTGCCTTTTTACTCAATTTTGACCCTTGTATTCTTCCTACAATTTTGGTTGTGTCTACTTGGAAATGTTGTCATGTAATGCAATCACGTTTGCTCAATATTCAACATCTTTCTCTCCTTTTACTAGAAAAGTTATTCGATAAGCAAGATCTTTAATTGACACGCCTATGTCGGTGAAAAAGAACAGGTACTCAAGTAAAATAGTTGAAATGCGCATACACCATGTTTTAAAGTGGTCCAAATTGGAAACTCAATGTTGACAATTACCATAGAAGTTGATGATTGAGTTTGATAAGCAAAAAAGCTACTTAAGGTATTTTTATTTCCTGCACTTAAGCTTTCGGAAACAACAGTTCTAACTTGTCGAAGTAGGGGTAAGGTCTGTGTACACTGACCCCCACTTGTGGGATTACATCCAATATGTTGTTGTAACATAGGATATGGAGAACCACTTTGTAATGTGATTAATAGCATTTCAATAAACTACTCATTCATAACTGAATCATTTAAACATAGATGGAGTAAAAATGTGTCAAGAAAGTACAAAGATCATGCATTTACTTCTCAAACTATACAGAGTTATCAAGAAATACAAATGCCATAACTAGAATATTCAAAATTCATAAACATTTGTCTAATCATTTCAATGCTATAACCTAATCTTTATGATCATGATTTTCTTTGGTCAAGTTGATTGGAAACTCTTCAAAGTGTTCAGAGAAACAATGTTCTTTCACCATGCTCTTCAAGGACTGATACACTGTGTACATCGAAGGTCTATCTTTCGGCCTTGAAACCACACACGAACATGCAATTTGAAGAACTCGCAAAATTTCATCATCTTGACCACTTCCAGCAAAAGCTTTATCAATCACGTCCTTACTATGACCTGAGCTCGAAAGCTGATTAACCCAATCGACTAAACTACCTTTGAATCCCTCCTCTGCATTACCCGCACCAAGAGGCTTCCGCCCTGTCACCAACTCAAGCAGCACTACTCCAAAACTATACACATCCCCTTTCATAGAAGCAACCAACGTGCTCGAATACTCAGGAGCTACATAACCAAACTCTCCCAAATCCCCATTCACAAACGAACTATCATTCGAGTCAGCAGAACCAATAAGCCTTGCAAGCCCAAAATCCGTGATCCTAGCATCAAAATCATCGTCTACAAGAATCACATTCGAGCTAAGGTATTGATGCACATACGGCGGTTGACACCCATGATGAAGCCAAGCTAGTCCTCTAGCTGCACCAGCAGCAACCCGCACCCTTGCTAA
This sequence comes from Solanum lignicaule, assembly GCA_029582545.1. Lineage (NCBI taxonomy): Eukaryota > Viridiplantae > Streptophyta > Magnoliopsida > Solanales > Solanaceae > Solanum > Solanum lignicaule. The sequence goes on from JAJOOF010015973.1 coordinate 6,268, forward strand.
CCAACCAAGCTCAGAACTATCATTTCTAATACAAGTACTAAGATTACCATGTAAAAGCGAATACAAACTTCCATTCTGCATATGCTTATAAACCAAAAGCCTTTCAGTATCAACAATACAAAATCCCAATAACGGGACTAAATTCGGGTGTCTAAGCTGTCCTAATCGATTCATCTCGGACCTAAACTGTTTTTCACTTAACTTACAACTACTCAATCTTTTAATAGCCAATGCTGATCCATCAATCAACATAGCTCTATAAGAAATACCAGTTCTAGTTGAAATAACAATATTTTCACTAGCAAATGAATTTGTAGCTACTAGTAAATCATTCAGCTTAATCTTATTAATAGGTTTTTGAAACAATGTCACCTGAACAAGCTTGTAAGCTCTCAATTTATCGACCCAATCATCACTGATACCACCACCACCTTTACCGTCACCGAATTCTCTATCTTTCTTACTAGGCTGAACTAAAAACCATCTCCAAATCCCAAATCCAAGAATCAGTGATGCAGCAGCACCAAAAACACCAGCAGCTATAATAATAACAAGATTTTTGTTACTCAAATTACTACATTTAGATCCAATTGGATTCCCACAAAGCCCATCATTCCCATCAAAATCATCTTTCGAAAACCGGTCTAAATCATCAGGAATTGAACCGGAAAGGCCATTGTTGGACACACTGAACCGTTTCAACCGGTCGAGCCGGCCGATCTCAAATGGGATCGACCCAGTAAGCTTGTTGTCGTTTAGAACAAGGGTGTTCAAGAATTTGCAGTTAATGAACTCAGGAGGTATGGAACCGGAGAAAGAGTTGCTGGAGAGATCGAGATTGACGAGATAAGGTAACCAAGAACAGATTTGAACCGGGATTGGACCGGAAAAAGAGTTACCAGAGAGATCAAGAGATTGAAGAGAAGTACAGAACTGAAGGGCAGGTGGGAGTGAACCGGATAAAGACATTGAAGGAAGTTGAAGAGAAAGAAGGCGGTTTTCTTTCTCATTCCAGCAAGAAACACCAACAAGTTTACAAATTGAAGCTACAGAAGTGTTGGAGAATGACCAAGATGAGAGCTTGTTTAAAGGGTCAGAAAGTGCAGATTTGATACCTTCAAGACATTTAACATCATTTTCAATGGAAAAAGATGGGGTTAATGTGAAAATGAGGAAGAAAAGAGTGAAGAAGAAGATGGGGTTAGTTAATTTTGCTGTCATGGTGGGTGGGTTGAGTGTGGAGAAGTGAAGTGAGAAGGGGGTTAGGAAGAAGAAGAGGAACAGAGGGGGAAGAGCAAAAACAAGAATGAAGAGGCTGTGCTTCTTGTCATTTGACTGAGGTTTGAAATGACTAAAGACTGAGAAATTGGGACTTTTGGACTTTTGGTTGTGAGAAAAAGACATTTGTTACGGAGAGTTATGTGTCCGATTCGGTTTTCGTTACTCATATTATTTTGTAACTTGAATTCGAGATATCTAATTAAGATTCTATCATAATGCTTATTGATAATTGATGCAAGTCTTAATATATAATATGTCCATTTTTTTTATGACAAGGGATATCTGTAGCCCCCTTTGGGTGAGTACATGATAAAATCCCCGATCATATGTAATAGCTCGTAAATCACATAGGAGAGGTAACCCGCACTAAGCAAGTCTGGTACAATGAGCTCGACCTAGAAGGTCAACCTCTTACTTTCACGGGTAAGGAATTTCGAAGTTGAGACCTTCAAAATGAAAGTCCCAAGTCAAACTAATGGGTGGGTCATCCCGAAGGGTATATATGTCCACTAAACTTGTCAGTATTTTTTATTTAGATACGCGAACTAAATTTTTATCAACCAAACATATTAACTTCTAATAAAATGTTGCCAACATGGGTTGTGGTGCACTGGTGAAAGTGTTTCACTCTTAATCAGACGTTTCAGGTTCGAGCCCTGGATATGGAGAAAATCTTGTTGGGAGCGTCACCCCCGAATGGACCCTATAGTGTGCGATCCTAATTTAGTCGGATGCTTCAATATGGGCTCCGGACACCAGGTGGGAAACCCAGAAAAAAAAAAACTTCTAATAAAATGTTTAAATTAGATATTTTTATTTCAAATTTTGAAAAAAACTTTTGGGTGTGTTTCCATTTGTTTGTTCGATAAAAAAATATACGGATCAACTTCAAGTAGAAAGTATGTGTGTTTTAAGGCTTATTGAAATGAGTGTATATAATTAAAATAAATAACATATTTTTATATGATTAACTAAATTACTTAATAGATAATTGAGAAAGCACAAAAAATATAATTACTAAATTTGAAGAAAATGTCTATTGAAATATTTTATTGGGATTTGAGGTATTTGATTAAAATATGACTTAATTCGAGTGTTTAAATGGACTATCTTAGATAAATTTAAGGGGTCGATAATGTATTGGGTCTTGATGTAGGGATATTGTATACCTAATAGATAACTAAGGGCATGTATTTTGCCATGAAAATTGTCAAATTTGACAATGATAGTTTTTGTGTTTAAGTAAAAAATGATATAAATTGGAGTTATTATGATTTTTTTTTAATTTTGTAAGCTATTTGAAGTGAAATAATTTATTGATGTTTTTCAAATTTAAATTTAGATTTTTTTAAAATTTGATGATTAACATTAATTTGCAAAATTCAATTCATGGAAAAAATCTGGTCAAACACCCGCTAATTAAAGTTGAATTTATCTAAAGATAAACTCATGCTTATGTTGTTTTAGTTCATTCATAACATGTTATAAGTAATTTGTTTAATATGATTACCTAAAGTAGATTTTGAGTTTTGATATTAAAGTTAGATTACTATTGTAATATTTATTTATACCATACTCGATCATGCTTTTAGTATTTTAGCTCATTCATAGCATGTTATATATGATTAATTTTCATATGATGACCTAAACGAGATATTGAGTTTTGACATTAATATAAAGATATATATTAACTAATTAAAGTTAAATCATAAATATTAATTTATAGGTACACATCACACATTCATTGTTTTATCTTATTTACTTATAGCAACGTTATATACAAGCATTTCATATGATGACATAAGGGAGTAATGAGTATTTTTCAAAATTCACTCCTTTTTTTTAAAAGTTAGTCTGTTAGATTAAGCTTTCATTATTAAATTACTATAAAATATTGGTGAAGTGACAACCTTATGACGTGACCTGATAGTGAGGTCATAATTAAAATAGTTTCAATGATTTAATAAAAAAAAATGAAGAAGAAAAATAGTGTTTAATGAGTTATAAGAGAGTTATATAATTGAACATTACAAAAATAATCTCCGATCGAAATACAAACATCCTTTTTTTTTTTTAATTATAAGGCTAAAATAAGTCTCTCATGCCTATGAGAAGCGTGGACAAATTACCTAATCTAAAATAAGTGAGGGCCATATTGTTGTGAATTATGATACTATTTGGACACCTTTATTATAGATTTCACAATGCTAATTATCAAATGCAACTATTGTTTTAATATTTACTATTTATAGCAAATCTTGTATTGTCACGCACTTGTATTTGATTGGTAGTAATTTCAATTTATTTATAACTAATAATACATAAATTAGTTATACACCATATTCAATATTACATGGTGTATAAATAATACTTAACAAACCATGATACTAACAATACAAAAGCTATTAATACATCATCGATAAACATGATTAGAAATAAAACTGTCCTTAATATATTAAGTCAAATAGTGAATATGAAATAATCTCAACATAATTAATTCTAACATTATCAATACACTCTATCAAGTTATACTATTCTTATACATTCCATCAAATAACTTCTAAGGTACATCTTTGATAGCTATGCAACTAATTTAACGTCGTAGTATATATATATATATATATATATATATATAATAAAATAAATTGGAGAAAGAATAAAACATGAAACTGAAGTTTGAGAATTGACCATCAATCAAGATCATATATGAGTAGAAAAAATAATTATGTGTATCTATCTAGAAAGCCACTTTGTTTAAATTGTTAATTAGCTCAACAAATATAACATGAGGGGGCTTAACTATAAGTTAGAAAGTTCCTCATAAAGCACATGAGACGGATCTAACATTTTTCGTTTAAACTTACAAAAATTCAGCAGCTTTAATTTAATATGAAGTTGTCAATATAACTAATATATCACATTAATTTTTATATAATTATTTTTTTATTAACTTAAAGTCGTTATGAAAATTCATAATAATCAAATCTTAGACCCAACTATATAAAGTGTTATGATGGACGAAACATGGGGCTTATATGCCTATTCGTTGGTTTTTTCAAGTAGTTCATATATTATTTGAAAAATTGCTTGAAGCATATCAGAAATTGTTATAAAGTATGACTTCACAATCTATATAAACATAACTTGATATATTTTTTATTATTGAAAATATAAGAAGAATTAATGATTGATGATGTAATTTTTCCTACAAAAATTATATATTTTCTTTTTATTATTATTACTTTCATATATCATTATCTCATAATCGTTCCATCAAAGAGAAGCAAATGAAAGACTTTCATAAAAAATTTCATAGAATCGAGAATGAAAAGAACTTATCAAACACAACAACTCAAATACACAAAAGTTAGAATCAATGCTCTCTCCCTAAGAATTTGACAAAGTTGAGATTAAGAATTAATTAAAAGTTTACAAGTGTCAACCTAGGATTCTGTCCACTTGTATATATGTAAAACGTCTAATTAAGGCATCATTTAATTTTTATTGTGTCATTAGGTAGAGACCATGTGTTTTGCATTTACTTTAAATAGATTTGACTCTCTTATGTTATTGGAAACTTTTTGTATATGTTACTTCCTATGTCTCTAATTACTTGTCCATTTTGACAAATTAAAAAAGGATAATTTTTTTTACCTATATCCTCAATTAAATGACTAATTACTTTGAAAAATGTAGAATTTTTCATCCACTTCATAATTAATAGAGGTAAAATGGTAAACTCACTATCTCATTAATTATTTTTTCTTAATATGTGTGCCAAGTCAAAAGTGAATAAGTAATTAGGGACAGAGGAAGTATTATTATTATTATTATTATTTTGCTAAATATGTTAAAGAATATTTTTGTTTGTTTATGTGAAACTTACTTTAAATGGTTCTTAATTTTCTCAAAACCATATAAATGTTTTAATATAATTACGGTTGCTTTCATCTTTTAGTGGTATCCTTTTTTTGTCAAATTTTGTTTTCTAATTGGCTAAATGTTAAAATTGCAAAAAGAAATACACTCTTTGTTCTGCACTAGAAAATTAAAAAAAAAACTTTTTATTAACACAATACATTCAGAATTAATAGTTAAATAAATAAAAATATATATAAGCAGAAAATTCTTGGAAATACTGTAGATTCGATGAAATCTATGCGCAGGGCCCCTTTGGGTATTCCCTTTTTGACAATATTGCTTCCATCATAGAATGGCACATACTTTCTTTTGTTACCCGTGATTAATTTGGAGTCGTATCGGAAAATTCTATTTTAGAGTAAAGTATTTTCGACGAAAAATATTCTATATTTTTCACTTGAGTTGGAGACCTTTCTGATTAAAAATAAAGAAGCTGGTGTTTGGTCAGAGTTTTAAATATTTTTGGAAAATTAAATTCGAGTGAAGTTTGGATTGAGTTTCTTGGTCATACGTTTTGAAAATTATTTCACTTTTTGAAAGAAAACATGAAACATGTTTTATGCTCATAAGTTTTAAGAATCATTTTTATAATGAATTAGATAATACAAATCCAAAAAGTTATTATGCAAATTACAATAAAGTTTACGCCACAATAAAGTACAACTAAAATAATTAGCTTCAGCATTTCACGCATTAGAGTACAACATAATCAAATGAAAATAATAATTAGCTCAATTTTTTTGTAAGTCATTAAATCATTGAACTTGAAATTCTTTTATGATCATATAAATGAATATCTTGCGAAATTTGAGGTTAAGCAAATAAGGCACTACCGATGAAAAACTTTTTGTCGGTAAATCATACTTTTTCAAGACAAATTGTAACTGAATATTAGTTAAAACTATCTCAAACTAGATAACAATTTTAGGAGCGTGTTTAATGAGGGAAAAAGTAGATAGAATTGATTGGAGTCACAAATAGATGGATTTTTTAAAATTATTATTATTATTTTGTAAAATATAAAAGTTTGAGGTATATATTAGCTCAAAAACGAGTGATCTTTTAAATGCCAATCTTTTTTTTCAAAAACTAAATAAATTTTATGACCAGACAAATTTCGTCATATTTTTTTCAATAGATATTTATGATCAAACGAGTTCTAAATATTTAGTACTCCACCGCATACTTTTTTTTTCCTTCCGGCACATGAGATCTATGGTCAAACAAGTCCTAAGTATTTACTACTTCACCACGTACCTCGTTTTTTTTTCTTCCGGCACATGAGATCTTTCCCATCTTGGAGCTAGTCAATCAAAAAATGTGCCTTGGCCCTTCCTTCATTGTTATTTTGCAATCAAATTTCCATCCACTAACCCCACAGAATAAATTAAAGATTACTATATTCTCTTTATTATATAAATGAAGGGAACCATTCTTGAGAAAAAACACACGACTTTCTTCTCTCTTTTTTATTTTTTTATTTTTTTTGTTCAATCATGACTCAAAAAAACAAGGTGCAAGAAAAAAAATCTCTTTGTGAAAAAACCATGCAAATAGTGATTAATATCATTACACTATCATCTTTCTCTCTTGCATCCATCAATTTTGGAGGAACAACAAATAAACACCAAAAAAATTCCCAATCCTCAACCAATAATATTTCTAATATCTCATCTTTTCAACTAGAAAAAGGGAATTACAAGAAATCACAAATTCCAAAAATCAAGTCAAATTTTTACACATTTGTTAAAGAACATGATCAAGGAGAGAGTAAAAAATCTTCATCTTGTTTAGTTCATCAAAATAATATCATTGATCATGATCAAGATGGGATTTTTCTGATTATATCAAGAAATTTCATAAGAGAAATCAAGATGATTTAAGTAATTTGAGTGCTCAAATTACAAATCATAAGGCTTCAAATTATATCAAGAAATTTCATGAGAAAAATTGTTATGAGTCTTTGGCTACTGCTGGATTACCTCTAATTAGATTGCCTCCTCCTCCTAAATCTCTAGTTAATAAGGCAACAACAACAACTTAATTATTATTAATTGATTATTATGTTCTTGTATGTATGTAACTTAACATGATATAACAGGTATAAGTTATCATTTATAAAGATTAATTACCAAACAATATTATTAAATTGTGTTGTATGCAATTACCTTTTAGTTGATTTGTTGGATAAATATTTTCTAGACAATCAGTGCACATGAACTAAACTGATGTTATTGTATAGGACTTGAGTTATACTCCCTCTGTACCCGTGGCACTTTTCGTTTTTTCGAGAGTCAAATGGTTTAAATTTGATCGAAAATTTGTTTAATTTTTTTAAATGAAATTTATATATTTGTAAACTACGTAAAAAGTACTATAAGTCATAATAATTGGCAATTCAAAATAATTAAAGATATAAGATATATTTACGTTCAAAGATAGACATGTTTGAATCTTGAAATTCGAAAAGTGCTACATAAATTAAGATGGAGAAAGTATATATTAAAAGATTTATTTTTTTACTTTTGATCCAAATATACTTTCCGTTATATTTTCAGTTCTAATAAATATATCCCTTCCATTATATTTAGGCACAAATTTATTTGCCCTTAATTTTGATAGATGGACACGTGGCAAAATCAGAATCAAATGACCCTTTGCAATACTTCAGGATGATTTAGAAGCAAATGTGACTTATCACACCAGGTGTCTCAACCATGAGACTACTCCTAAGTGTTACCCAATGAACTATGAAATTAAATTCATAGAAAATCGAGGAGTTTTTGGATATGAGGATGAAAGGAATTTCTCATTGAAGTTCGGAAGAATCTTGAAGGAGGAATCCTAGCTTGGTGTTTCTTGAGAATTCTCGAGTGTTGAAATTTAGGAGAGAATAAGAGGATTTTATTAATTAAAAATTAATTTCCCAACCCTCCTTCATGTTTTAAGGTCATTTAGATAACTCCCCAAAGGTTTTAGGATAAAAATACTCTCATTTAAGGCAAGGTTACGTACCGTCACTAGCCAAAAGACAACCAAATTGGTCTAAGTGTGACGGACCGTCATTCTAACCGTCACACACTACGTACCATATTAAGCGTCTTTGATAGATTAGTCATATTATTTTTGGATGGACAAACAGTCAATGGTGTTGGAAAGAAGGCTCATAGACCCTTAACTTGATAGGTCTTAGGACACCTAAGTCTTTATATTGTGAGATATGGTCGTTTAAAATTGACTCTTGTATGATCTTATGCGAAAAACTTAACTAATAGAAAAGTTATGATTTCTTCTTAGTGCTAGAGATCTCTTATAACCCTAAATCATATTTGATACACGTCCTACACATGAGAATGGACCTTGACACACACACAATTAAAAATCATCGAATTCAGACTGATACACATGGAGAATAGTTTAAGAGTAAATTTTTAGGTTTAGCAAACATAAAAATCATATTTGTATGTTATAGCTATAGTTTGTATAATTGTGCTCCATAGAAAACTTTATGTTTGTTATGGCTATTAATATGTATATTTCGGTATACATATACATAAAAAAATATGTATTTGGGTCTATTTGTATATTTTGGTATACAAATGGGTCCTGCATTTGTATATTTTGGTATACAAATGGGTCCTGCATTTGTATATTTCGGTATACAAATTGGTCCTGCATTTGTATATTTTGGTATACAAATGGGTCCTGCATTTGTATATTTTGGTTTATTTGTTTATTTCAGTATACAAATGGGATAGCAAAAAACATGAAATGTTTGCTGCGAATTACAAATAAAAGAAACTATGCCTATATCATTTAATTTGAATTAATAGTTTGCTATTTCATACCATTTTCCGATAGTTTAAACCTTTGCTTAGAAGTTGTGGGTGTTACTTCATATTTCATGGAATACAGAGCATACAACATTTTTCAAGAAATACCAAACACATTGTGTAATTAATATATTGTGATGGACGTATACTCATCGTATAGTATTCAAATCTGCTAGAGTAAAATTGATTAAAATATATTTATATTTTTGTAGAAAATTGTTGTAAGAGTAGTGATTAATTGAAGTGTAAAATAGTCGTTCGATATTTAATTGATATTTTCGTAATTCTAACTTTTTCAATTTAGAGGTTTTCCACTTTTAAAATATGATGATGAAGTGTTGATCACAAATTCACAATCGGTAATATCATAGCAAGTAAAAATGAAAAAAACTTCCATACAAAAATATGGAACATAATGATACACAATTTCAAAGATATTTCAAAAAAGTACATTTTTTAGTAGCATCATAGCAAATAAATAAATTTCCATACAAAATATGGAATATAAATCTACTTAGGTATATGATTTCAATAATATTTCAAAAAGTACAATTTTCTAGTAGTATCATAGCAAGCAATAAATTAGTTTCCATACAAAATATGGAACATAATCTATTTTAAGATACACAATTTTAAAGATACTTCAAAAGAGTACAATAATTTATTTTTTATAAATAGACCTTCCTAGACATACATGATTATACACAAAACATTACAAGAAGAGAAGCGTGTCAGTCTAGAAGTCTTTGAATATCCGATAAAAATGGAGGCCACTAAGAGATCAATTTTTTTAATTGGATTGTTTTGTTTAGCTCTTCTAATTTTGATTTCAGGTACTGATGCTATTGATCAAGCTGTTAATATAGGAAGATGTTCTGATTATCCAGATTGTAATGCAGCTTGTATTCAGGCATTTTTTAAGGGGGGTGGTTGTCTGATGGTTAAAGGGACAAACAGTTGTTTTTGTGAACCTAAACCTTAATTAATTAGTTAAAAATTACTGCCAATTATTGGCTTATGTTGTTTGATTAGTAATCAATTTTTAAGATTTTGGATTATTCCAAAATTACTTTATATGATTTATTGAAGAAAACTCTTATCTTCTATGTGTCCAATTTCAATTTATGCCATGTCAAATTCTCATCTTCTATTACTATTTGTTTTTCGGTTTCGATTCTATTTTGAACAAAACTAAAAACAAGAGCTTAATGTTGATGATTTCTTTACCTATAATATCTCCTCAATATTTTTTTGTAACATTAGATATTACTAAAGTGTTAAAAAGGTAAATTTTGTCGTATATTTTCTAATTGTTGGATCTCATATAATAAATAAAAAGTCAAAAAAGAATTACATTTTAGAATTAGAAAGGCCGGAAAATAGAAATGCCTATGATCAAAATTCAAACCAACATGAAAAATCACATAAAAAGTTCAAGAAATAACTTTGAATTAAAAATTAATTGTAGATATAATAAGGCACTAAAGAATTTTAGTTAGCACGATTAAGCTACAAATAAAATAAACGCACTAAAGAATTTTAGAAATAAAGAAAAAAGAATATATATATATATATATATATATATATATATATATATATATATGATTCCCATTTGGTTCGGCTTTTCATAGATCTGCATGGGAATCTTCATCAGATTAATCATGCAGTTAGGGACAATCAAGCAGAGATCGATTGGCATGCCAAAAAACTGACATTAGAAGACTGAGACCCACAACACCAAGAAAGCTGGATGACATAGGATCAAAAGTTCATGATGACTAAAGCGGAGGGAAAATCAATTTCAGAAGGGAAATCCGGATGAAAGGGAAAATTCCTGTGATTCTTGGTTAGCTGACTAAGAGCGGATGGGGCGGGCAAGGAGAACGACATTGCTATAGGTTCGATTCATCAATGTTGGTATCTCAGTCCCAGATTGATGTTGTCCTCAAAATACCCCTTAATTTTTACTCAACTATATCCGTAGTATCAGAATTTCAACCACCCGGTCGTTCTTATGGATCTCGATATGTTTGGCTAACTACGATGGAATAGAGCCATTCTAATTGTTATGGGAGTAATGATTAATTGAAAGGTAAAATAATTATTCAATATTAAATTGAAATTTTGATTTTTCAATTTTTCAACTTTTCAACTTCCAACTTCCAACTTCCAACTTTTAAAATAATAAGATGCTGATTATTTTACTGTAACAACTAACAATCACAGTTGACTACTAATCAATGTAGATTAGAATAGCATCATAGCAAGTAATAAACAAATTAAATATGAAACAATCAATTTCAAGATACATAATTTCAAAGACATTTCTAGAGAATACATTGTTTTTTTTATATAAATAGACCTTCCTAGACATACATTTTTTATTTTTTTTTTTTTTTTTTTTTTGATAACCGAGAAATCCGTCTGTGATCCGCCCTTTG
>JAJOOF010015977.1:0-17697 GCA_029582545.1 Solanum lignicaule
AAACCCTAAATAAAATAATTGAGTCCAAATTAAATTAGGAATCCAAAACCAAAAGGAATTGGATTCCTTTTTCTTTTTCGCCGCGTGAACAGTAATACGGCCGCCTCAACTTAATTCTGCACCATTCACTTGCTGCCACGTGGCAGCAGCAAGAAGCAAGCGTAAAATTGAATTTCCACAATTTGCAGCCGCCATTTCCTTTTATATATAAATATATTATTTTATTAAATTTAATCCATTAAGCTGTCTGCTTGATTTCCTTCTTCAACCTTTCATCTTTAATTCGTTTTAGCTTCAAACTTCTCCAATTTTCCACCAATTTAATCCTACAAATAAAATACACAATTTAGCACAATCCATAAAATTTATACTCATAAAGGACAAATATAAATATTAAATGTGAGGCAAATAATGATTAAAAATATGTATTTTGACCTCACATCAGTGGCAACACCTTATCACCCACACACGAGTGGTCAAGTGGAAGTTTCTAACAGGGAGATTAAAACAATCTTAGCAAAGACAGTGAATGCCAACAGGACAGATTGGGCACGGAAACTAGATGATGCCCTATGGGCATATCGGACAGCGTTCAAGACACCTATTGGTATGTCTCCATATCAATTGGTGTTTGGAAAGACGTGTCATCTGCCAGTTGAGCTGGAGCATAGAGCACTCTGGGTGTTGAAGAAGCTGAATCTAAATTGGAGTGAAACCGCAAACTTGAGGCTAGATCAGATCAATGAGATGGATGAGTTTCGTCTGAAGGCCTATGAGAGGGCCGCACTGTATAAGGAGAGGCTGAAGCTATATCATGACAAGAATATTGAGAAAATGAGCTTTACTCCTAGTGACTTGGTGTTACTTTTCAACTCCAGACTGCGTCTGTTTCCAGGAAAACTGAAGTCTAAATGGTCTGGACCTTTTAAGGTCACACAGGTTTTTCAATCTGGTGCTATTGAATTGGAAAATGAGAAAGGCAAGAGGTTCAAAGCTAATGGTCAGCGAATCAAGGCATATTTGGGTGCTCCGGAGGATGTGAAAATTGTGGAGGAATGTAAACTTGATGAAGTCTGAGTAATCAAGTAACCTGCGTCGCGCCGCGACGTTAAATTGTGCTCTGCTTGGGAAGCAACCCAAGATGTAATTATATTAGGTATGTTCTCGTTTTCCTTATTTTTCTTTAATTATTTTTATAGAGTCAGTGTGTGCTGAGGTGTGCAGGAGAGAATAAAGGGAAAGATGCAGAAATTGGTGCAGACTGAACTTCACGGTCAGGACCACGAACCGTAGAGATTTTTACGGGAAATGTCACGATTCGTCAAACTGAGGACTAAATTTGGAAGCTACTGGAAATTGCATAAAATAGGGTTCACGGATGGGTTAACGGTCCGTCATATTTTGTACGAGCCGTCTAACCTCTTGTGAACCTCGGGTGAGAAACTCAGTTCCAAGTCAACATCACAGATAGTTTCATGGACCGTGATTGCTTTTACGAGCAACTTTACGGTCCGTCATATGCACCAGGTAAGTTTCTTTGCCAAGGTAATGTCACGAACAGATCCACGGACCGTGATATCTTCCACGAGAAGTTTCACGACCCGTAATCTACTATCCAGTAACACAGATGACCCGAACCGACCCACGCGTAACCCAACTCATAAATTATGATGTATTTAGTGATTCCAAAGGGCAAAATTTCAGTTTCTCTCTGTCTCCTCAATAACGGTTATCTAAGAAGGAATTGATCATCATTCATCAATAAATCCCACACGTACCCAAGAATCCAAACCCTAAGTTTTCAGTTGCGCAAGTGTTTCCAGCTATTTCCGATTGTGGTTTCTTCGATCCAAGTAAGTGAGTTTCAATGGTTTGCACCGTTACATCTTATCTATAATGATTTCGATTTTCTTGATTTCCGTATGCATTTGTGATGATTAATTGCTAAACTATTACTTAATTGGAGTGGGTAAGTCGACAAATTGGAAATTTGTAGTTATTCTTGTGTGTTGGTCGATCATAAGGGGGTCAAATTTTTAGGTCAGGTAGTGAAAGTTAGGTTACTTAATTTGGTTGAATAAGTAGTAGGGTAGGGTTTAAAGTATGAGAAGAGCCTGTATTTGTACAACCAGAGGGATTGAGCGCAAAAATTTGATGTTGGGAAGAAGATGACAGACCTATTGCCTAGTGTAAGACTACGGCAGGTTGTACGGACCGTGGAAGACATTACGGGTCGTGCAACTTGTCGTAGTCCACACTTGAATATCAACCAAGCCTTCAGTGGTCCTCAGTTTAAGTTCACGGGATGTATCACAGACCGTGGTTCACTCCACGGGCCGTGAAACTTTCCGTTAACATCCCTTGGTTAAATGACCAGAAATTCCTTGTGCACTCGAATCATGTTTAAACTCCACGAGGGACATCACGGTCCGTTGTTTATACCACGGCTTGTTCAAGTGCTCGTACTGTTCCCTTGTTTGTATTTTTAATTTTTTTTAGGTATTTAGTTTTTGTTAATATTGTTATTCCGTGGCCCTTCCCGATGATAGATTGGGTAACGGCATTCTTAAGGCAAGGCGTCACGATGATATTACACAGGGGAATTCTGAGTACCCGCTAGTTGGTCGTTTTATTAATGATTGTACTGAATTGGTGTTTTGCTTCTCAGGTACAATGGGTCCCAGAAGAAAGAATGCTAACAAACATGCTCCTGTCACCGCTTCACAATCAGAGGGTCATGGCGACTCCGAAGCGAGTGGGTCTGAAGTGCAAATAAATGTTACACCTGAAGATCACTCACCTCGGGCTACTAGATCAGTGGCTAGGAGAGCTACCCTCCATGACTCTCCTCCTCAATCTGAATAGAGAGGTAGTAGTTCCGAGAATGGGGAAAACTCGGGAAGTCAAACTGATACTGCTAGTGGTAACCAATCTGCAGATGACTCGAGGGACAGTGCTGAATCTGACAGCGGTTCGCAGGCCGACACAAGTACTTCTCCACCTGTGGCTACCACAAAAGCTGAAACTGGAGTACGAGATGAAACAGTTAATAGAGAGGATGAGGAGGAAATCACCGATGATGATACCATGGTGATGTATGTGAACTCTCAGGAACCTAACCCTGCATTGAGACCACAGTTGATTGCTTGTTATCGCTCCATGTGGACTGTCAACAGGTCTAAAGAGTTCTTCGACAATGGTAGTGTGAATAAAACTGGGGGTTTCAAGAATCTAGCAATTATGCCTGAGACTAAGATGGTGGTAGCTGATGTCAAAGCATTCTTGGACATCTATCGGATATTTCAGCTCCATCAATTCGATTGGATGGACAATGCACCTGGTGAATACTCTAGCCACCTGACCAGAGAATTTTATTCCTCGTATGCAGCTACATTGATGAATTTTGCTGCGGATACAGAGACCACGAAGCGTGGACAAAAAGACATGGCTAGCACCTGGGGTCCGCTCAACTCAATCATAGTTAGGGGCAAATCAATAGATATTTCTGAGGCGTCGATTAACAGACTGTTGTACGGCCCAGAATACTCTGCACCCGTTTCAGTTGGCCTTATCGAAGGCAAACATCATGAGGTCACCAGTGATGCTACAATGGAAGATCAGACTTCTTGAGAAAGGGTTTTACGCTGGATTGCGAAGCAAATCGCCATAGATGGGGAAAATGCAGGTTAGGTCACCACAACTCCAACACTTATCACTAAAGCTTCGCTGTCTTTCTCGGCCAAGGTTTGGTAGGCTGTTGTCCGAGTGCAATTGAGACCAACGGCTAATGATAACACTTTGTCCCTTTCACTGGCCTCGTTAGTAGCATGTCTTATGGTAGGTTACCCGATGAATGCAGGAAGGATAATAGCAATCGAGATGAGAGACAGGGCGCTAAATGAGAGAGCTGCACTTCCTTTTCCCTGTCTGATAGGGAAATTATATCGAGGAGCGAATATTCCTCCGAACAGCCTAGTTGACAGATGGGGTGAAACATTCAGACTAACCCAAGTTTCAAAAATCAAAGATATCGCGAACCATATCTTTGGCGCGAAATCTGCCGCTGTAGGTACTTTAGCTGTTGTTCCACATGTCCCACTTGATATCCCCCAGGCAAGTAGAGATCCAGAACAAGGAGAGTCATCACAACCGTCCACAGAGGCACCACCACCCCCAGCTTCAGCCTCCCAGACTTCAGGTACCTTTATTACTATCCCTATGTTTTTTCTTGAGAAATTGGTTGCAGATCAGCGCCATACCAGGACATTGGTAGACTAAATTGTGCTCCGGATGACCCAGCTGATAGAGACAAAGGTATTAGCTACGAAAAAGGAGATCAAAGATGAGATGAGGACGGAGCTATTAGTCTTAAAGGACAGAATTGATGGTTTGGAGAACCTTGTTCAAGATCGCTTCCAAGCTATCGGTTCAGCAGATACTGAAGAGTTCAAAGCCCAATTGGTTGAAATGCGCACTCAAGTTGCTAAGCTGGCTGAAAAGCCAGCACAGGTGCCCACTCTGATCATGCCAGAGTCGTTGATGCAAATGTTAAGTCAAGCACCCACCACTCAAACACTCGATGATCTTTGGGGAGCACATCCTACAAGTAAATCCGGCAAGAGAAAACACATAGCTGGAGAACTTGATGAGGAGACCCCTACTGACCCAGCTAGAGAGGCAAGAAGGCAAGAAAAGAGAGCTTGTAGAGCATCAAAGAGGGAAGCTAGGGAGAAGGAAGCCCTTGCCCAGCAACAGCGAGATGCAGCCTTAGTTGGAGCTTCTTGTAGTGGTGCACCTGCTTCGACTAATGAGGACCACACTGATCATGTACCGAGACATGAAAGTGCACCCATTGATTAGGATGACAATACTGATACGACGATCGGCGTCTAGAGCGCTGCAGGTATGAACCCTCCTCATAGCCTGTGTATTTGATTGTTTTATCTCGACTTTGAGGACAATTTTTTTTTCTTTGGGGAGGGGGTGGTCAACAGCTACTCTGTGAATATTGAGGACCCGAATCTGAGTTTGACTGTTAGGATCTTTAGATGACATCTTAGATACTGATATGTTGAAAGTGACTAATCTGACTAATTAATTGGTGAACCAAGAAACTAAAAAATGCAATCCTGTGTAGTATGTGAGTAAGTTTTGATTGAAGTCTAACACTAGGAGCAGAAACTAGAACTTGCCTAAGTAGTCTTGCTTGAATTTGAAAATAACCGGATAGGAAAGGATCAGTAGGCCATTTTTGTTAAACCAGTAAAAAGCCAAAAATAAAGGAACCAACTGAAAAGCTTATCACTTGAACCCAATTTGAGCCTTAAATCAGTCTTTGTTCTTACCCAATATAGATCAAATCCTTGGTTCTTCGAAGGTACACGATATCACAACTCAGGCCAAAAGCCTAAGTTGAGGGTGATTGCAATTCCAACACACAAAAAAAAAGGTTCAACCAGTGAGCTGAGTTCATTTAAAAAATAATAATAAAAATAAAATAAAATAAAATAAAATATATATATATATATATATATATATAATAATAATAATAATAATAATAGCTACTGAGTCGAGCTGAAATAAAGAAAAAGAGAGAATCACTCAGAAAAGAGTGTGAAAATGAAACTTTGGGAAACCAAGGAATTAGTCACTCACGAAACCAAATATCCATTCCCTAACCCCAAGCCTATGTTACAAGCAAATAAAGTCCTACAGTGATCCTATTCCGGGTGTTTGAAAGAGAAAGTGTAGAAAGCAAGGGCAAGCCTATGGTAGTTTGTTGTTAATGTTAGAAATTTATTGAGAGCGTGAGAGTAGTACTCAGTCCCTACCAATATGAGCGAGGGACTTCTTTGGTGTGAGGACACAGTGGTTGCATTTGAAAGTAGATTGTGTGAGCTGATAATTCGCAGGTATAAGTATGATTGACTATGAGTAATGAGATGTCATGTATTGATCCTTACATGTTAGATTCAGAGGTTTGGGGACACAAATTATACTTGAAATAGCTGTTGCGTAGCGTCATAAATCTGGAAATGAATTGAGGGCTGATTGTATTTGTTCGTTTTCTCATCACTTGAGGACAAGTAATTGTTCTAAGTTGAGGGTGTTGATGTGCCGCGAAATCGTAGCACATTTGATGCTTAATAACTATGAACTAATATTGGAATTAAGTGATATTTTGGAATTATTTTATGTGTTTGTTAATTGTGTAGGCAGAATCTGGATTTTACAGAAAAAGAAGCAGAATTGATGTCGACCCAAGTGAAGTTCACGACCAATGTAACGAACCGTTAACTTCATAACGGTTCGTGGTTGAGCTCGTGAAAGTGGGGCAGAACTGGGCCCTGAAAAGATGAAAAGCATGAACAACCAAGTGAAGAACACGAAGGGGTATACGGGCCGTTGTTATTTCCATGGACCGTGGTACCTACCGTGAAATTGAACCAGTATAAAAGTAGGAAAGAGTTGAAAGAAGGATTGAAGCCCAAGTGAAGACCACGGGTGACTTCACAGGTCGTGGTCCTCACTACGGACCGTGGTAGCTCTCGTGGTACATTTTCCAGTGACCAAGTTCGAAGACCTACTCTGGGGAAGCTCCAAGGCAAGACCACGGAGGTCTTCACGGACCGTGAAGACCTTGACGGGTCGTGGTAGCGGTCGTGACAAGGCCCGACAATTCAGTCCTAACTTGATTAGGACTCATTTTAAACAGTCTATTTTTGAATTACTTTAGGTCGTTTTTGGGGGGATTACCGATAATCTGACATTTTGAAGAGGAAGAAGGGCGATTACTTTTAGATTTGGGATTTTGGGATTCAGATTATTGTGATCAGTTGGAAGTTGTTCATTTCGATCTTGAGATTATCAAGTGGTTGTTGATTTACCAGTTATTTTTGTAAGTACCTCATAACATGTTTTCATTATCCAATATTGATTCTTTGCATAAAAACATGAGTGGCTAAACGTCACTACTGGGTGTGTGTGATCTATGATGACATTCTAACTACGATTCCGTAAAATGAGTAAAAGGCAATCTTTGTTTACAACCTGTAGTTTACAGCTTTCATTATCATTTTCGTCTATTGAGTACACGCTTTAGACAGGCCTGTATCTGGTGTTTGTTCGAGAGAAAAGCATTAGTTTGGAAACTAAGTTTACGAATTGGAGTTAAAGTTGGACTTCAAGAGAAGGGATCTTTAACACCATATCAAATTGAGCAAAGTCCAATATCGATAACACTTTACGTTCGAGAGAATTAGAGTGAATATTATCTAATTAGGTTGAGAAGCGTTAGATGTATTAAATTTGCAAAGGTTCTGTAAACATTGTCTTACCTGACATTCAATTTACGGGAGAGCATTATAATTGATGTCATAGTGAACACACAACCTGGTTTCCTTAAATCAATTGAATCAACTTACAACGAGATCTTTTGTGAACTGTGTAACTAAGTTTTGATAGAATACTTTTCAATCAAACCCAAATTTATTTTCTTTGTTAATTGTTTAGGAAATAGTAACGACAATTGAGTAAACGCGACAGTGAAACTTTATCTGTAAAGAAATTCTCTGTGGGATCGACCTCAACTCTGGTTGAGTTCTGTAAATTGACAACGACCATTTATACTCCTTATTAGGGGTGTAAGTTTGGACATGGTCTGGTGGGTTGGGTCGTGACATATCTACATAAACTAAACCTTGCATAACAAATACCCGCATAACTAAACCCTACATAACTAATACTTACATAACTAATGTCACCTTACTAATATATGCATAACTCTATCCAACTAACAAATGATCCCTTAATTTGTTTACGTCATATCATATTTGGTAACTGATTAATTAGGAGGTAAGTTATATATATTCATGAAAAATATGAATGCAATGTTTGATTTACAATTTTGAAATTTGCATAATGACTAATATATGTATAATATAAATTATGAGGGAGTTTATATATTATTTTATCTAGGCCAAATGTGAAATTACTGAATAACTAAATCCGATATCACTACTATTTACATAAATTATACATAAATTTTCTCATAACTATTTTTTTCATTATTAATATTTGCATATCTCTAACCAACCACCGAGCAAATATTGATAATGTTTGTAAGAATTAGAGAGCATCTCATTAGTCTGGATTTATGCTTTAATTATGATTATTTAGATTTATACAGTACTCGGTCTATTCACTTCTATGTTTTCCATAGAATCTATTAACACATTTTATTTGTTAATTCTGTTTTGGTCAAAATATGATTTGGTAAGATAAGAAGTAAGAACCCTCCCTAAAATTTTAGTGGCCCAAGAGATCCTTGAAAATGATTATCTCCACTAATATCCATAAAATTATAAAGTTTAATGCATGGTAGCTAGTTTAGTTTTAGAATTTTCAAAGAAGAGTTTCTAACAACCTCAGAGACAAAAAAGATATTATAATTTATTAAGCATGTAAGCCTCGGTGACTATATTAATTTTCCAGCTCTAATCGCTACCAGAAAATATGAAATTAACTATGAAATTTATCAGCAATTCTGAGCTAAATCATTGCTAAAGCATCTCTAGCTAATTAAATTTTCTTATAATCCATAGATAAAAATAAGATTAACATAAATTTTTATTGCATGTTTAGTTACAAAATTTTGTCTGTCACTAATTTTTCATTTTCTAGTAGTGAATGTAAATCAAAATGTACTTAACCAACAAATTCTTTCTTTTGATTTCGTTTAACATATGGTTGGATCTAAAATTTGAATGTGGTCTAATTTTCTTAATGAGATTACATTTAATTAGCAGATAGTGTTCCAACTGAATCCAGTTAGATATAATAATTGTGTATAATGGGAGCTTAAAACAATTCATATATAAGTTTCCTCAACCATAAAAGATGTTGTAAATTAAGGTCAACAAACCACCACATTAGCCTTTCATAATTTATATTAGTCAACTGTTTGGTTGATAATTGAGCCATTCTTGTTACACATAATTCTAACCAACAATTAGTTGATTGGTTAATCAAATAGCAAGGAATTATGCTCTTCTTCTCATTTTTTTGTAGGGGGTGGGGTGATGGGTAATTGAGGTTGACAAATAAATAAGGATTTAAGTTATTTTGTATTATAATGTCACTTTTTCAAACATGATCTTTAACGGTAATTAATTAACGATAATAGCTTAATTGCTACTAAATACTTCCTTTGTTCAACAATAGTTGTCCACTATTGACTTGACACACATCTTAAGAAATAATAAAGAATAGGAGTAATACTACTACATTGCCCTTTGAATATATTAAATTTAATGCTTTGAAAAATGTATTAGATGTTGAATAGAATTTAATAGCAAGGGTAAAACAGACACAAAAAAGTAAGTTATCTCTTGATTTTCCAAACTGGACAAGTATTGTTGAACAATTATTTATAGTATAGTAGACAAGTAAAGATGAACAAAGGGAGTAAGTTTTTTTAGAGGCAATTAACATTCTTGGTAAATGTTCCTAAAGATTATAGCGACATTGAATCCAATAGCAATTAACTAATGCCGGTAAATATTTCAGTACTCTTTGTTAATATGTATATTTATTGCCGCTAAAAACTGTTTTTGTTCTAATGTTAGTGTAGCTTCATTTATTATAACAAGTTGATTATCATTTTTTTTGTAGACCAATTAATTATGGAAAAATCCTTTTGGCCAAAATGGTATTTTATCTATATTATTTTATCTTTTTGAACATTTTTACCCTTTTAACTTTAATACCTTGTAACTAAAAAATGGAAAAAATATCAATTTATTTTTTTAAAGAAAAGATATTATATAATTTTTAAATTTCTGACCAAATTTTCTGGTCATTTAGCATTACCAATTAATTATCATCCCGTAAATTTACTTGTACCGTACTTCATTAGTGATATGATTGTGTACCGTCAATACATAAAATTCAACAAATAAAAGAGGAATTGAAGTTCTGCCCAAAGAAAACATAAGTATATTTTTTTATATATACCATTATGTTATGATAACTTATATCAACAGACTTCATTACAAACTTAATAGCACAAAATTTATTTGAATTATTAATATATATAAAATTTATAAATAAATGGCCCTCAAAGACAATATTTAATTAAAAAAAATAGAGAGGAGCAATAGTGGGGTTTGGCAAGGCATTTTAAGATGTTGGCATCCATATAATATCCATCTCCACAAGATAAAGAATGACATCTTTGGAAAAGGATCATTTTACCAAAAATCCCTAATCCTTTCACTTTAGGTGACACAAAATCTTCAACATGTACCAATTTAATTCTTTTCTTTTTGGGCCTATCTTTTAGGGGTTGTTGCTTGACATATTTGCCGTACCATGAATTTTCAAATACCCTAAAATATACATATATAATACATTTCAAGTTTCACAAAGTTGAGTTCCTCCCATCATTTTGTTGGAAGAAAAAAGCAAAGCTTTCCACCTAAGTGAAACCTTAGTGAAGAATTGAAGTGTGGTGGAATGGTAATAGCATTTATATTTTTTATTATAGGTCTCGAATTTAACTCTTAATAAGAAAATGTTATTGGTTATAAGTGAGAGCTAAACTTATTATAACAGATATTCTGCAATATGAATTGGATTTAGGACACATAATGATTAATTAAAAGAAGAAAAGAAAAGGTTAAACCAAGATTTAGGGTATTGGACGAAGGTTTTCGAAAATTCAGCAATTTTTGCATAGATTTTATATTTATATTAAAAAAATTGTAAATATATAAGAAATATGACTATTAATAACTTAATTAGCATAGTGTATTATCGATCCAATGGCAAAAAAAGAAAGAACATTTTTAAGCTTCCATATATATCATCTTGGTCAAAGGTTCAAATCCCTTCATTTCATCCACCAACTTAGAATTTAATTGTCAAAGATAATAGATAGCGCAAAATCAACTATTCTTTGTCATAAAAAAAAATAAACTAAAGTATAAATACATTATTTTCCAACTTTTTTCTTACTATATGTATAATCTAAATGAAAAATGGAAAAGAAAAATGTAGTAGCTAGTAGTAATAATTATATTCTTGCCCACCCCAAAAAAGTTGTCGAACATAAGTACTCTAAAAGCAAAAAAAAGGATGAAAACACTATGATGATGCCTTGTCCGCCATTGATTCCCACCAATGTGTAAAGTTACTAAGTTAATTTAGTCTAATCCCATCATTATTTTGTTAAATTTGGCTCATCATAGAGAAACATATATTCATATTATATATTTGGATATTTTTATTATCATACCTTTTTAGCTTAAAGTGTTGAAAAATATGTAAAACTTACATGAAACTTTTCAAAAGTGCCATTAATATTTCCTAAGGTTTAGAACTTGATACTTATTTAGTTTGACACTATATTAATAATAATTTTTAGCGGCAATAGCTTAATTATCACTAAAAACATATTTAGCGACATTTAGCACTCTTTGTAAATGTCTCTAGAGTCTATAGAGATACTAGATCAAATGACAATTAACTAATGTCGGTAAATGCTTGATCACTCTTTATTAATCTGTATATTTATTACTGCTAAAATTTGTTTTTATTGCGGTGAAAGAGGATAAATACCTTCAAATTGACTTTTGGATTTCTTCAAGGGCTAAAGATCTGTATATTTTATTGGCATTACATTGAGTGAACAATTTTGGATAACAAAAGATAAAATAAAATAAAAATAGTACGGTCACAATCGAGTCACGCAGCATTTACTCCTGTATCTTTTAATTCATAATAGGCAAACGGTAGAAATTAATTAAAAATTTAAGAATGAACCTTTCTTACATATAATATATATATATATATATATATATATAGAATATCTCTGTTATTAATAATAATGTTAGATTTTTATTTATTTTTTGTCCTCTGAATTTCATTTTCACAAAAAAATGATTAAAAAATCTTATATGTACTTTATTTTGAAACAGAAATTGGAAATTGACTTTCAAAGAGTGACATATATGAGACTATATTAACTTTGTTTTTTCCTTGGACAATGAAATGTGAATGTATATGCACAAACAATTCAGTCCATATCGAAAAAGCATTGTTGCGTTATGGGATAAAAAGTTCTTGGCACATTTTCAAATAATAAGACAAAAAATCTTGCCAATGTATGGTACAAATGGGCAAAAAAATATCCCCATTTATTAATTACTTAATATAATATATTTCTTTAAACTTTTTTTTCTATGAAAAGAAATAAAAGAAAAGTTGAATTTTGAGTGGGAATTGGAACAAAGATTTTGGAATAGCATTATAGTGAATATATTGGGTGCACGAATGGCACCTATCAACATGAGGCACCTTCTACTAAATACTAATAATAATGTTTGTTGCAATTAGTCCATAATTTTCTCCATATGAGGCAAAAATTATGATATCATCAATACAATACTTTAATTTTAGTAGAAAATGGAGGCAAAAATGATCCTTTTATGGACGATGATTCATGGGCCATTTCATGGAAGATAATGCCTTTAATATTATGTTATATAGGAATATTTACTCTTTATAATACTTCCTTGGTTACGTGGTGCGCTTTCCTCTTTATTTTATTTTAAAAAGAATGTCATCTTACTTGTAATGATCCTTCAGGTCATTTTGTTTTATTGCGCTCTTTCGGCATTTAGAACTTTCCTATAGCGATCCCAAGTCATTTATGACTTGCTGGAACTGACAATTCGGTCACATGATCGTTCGTTTAGTTTTTGTGCACATTTTCGTATTTTGGAGCTTTTGAAGTTTGAACGGTCGT
The DNA here is from genome assembly GCA_029582545.1 of Solanum lignicaule. Taxonomy (NCBI): domain Eukaryota; kingdom Viridiplantae; phylum Streptophyta; class Magnoliopsida; order Solanales; family Solanaceae; genus Solanum; species Solanum lignicaule. The sequence continues at coordinate 12,809 of JAJOOF010015977.1, forward strand.
CTTCAATCTAAACTTCAGGTAAACGACCTATAAATGTAATTTTGATAGTTTTATTAGCTCTGAAACGTCAACTTTGAGTTAGTAGCAGGGTCGACTCAACATAATTGGAGACCTAAAGCGAAATTTCAATTGAGGCCTAATAAATTTCATACGTATTTATTTAAAGTTTATTTTTCTAACTTTTTAGATGCAAATTATTCTGTAATTTTTTTTGTACATGATTTTTTTTGAATACCCTTTCTTAAAATTATTAGTTTTAGGTAAGATTTTATCAATTCAACGTAACGTTGAAAAACATCCTTTTACTGAAGCAATCTATATATGAATTGCTAACATAATTCTACAAGTAATAAGTCGACAAACTTTAAACAAAGATAAAAGTTAGAACAATATAATCTAATTCAAGAAGTTGATAAGTTGATAACTTGATATACCTTACTTTAATATGTTAGTTGCAATAACTGAAAATTTAAGAAAACATAAAAAATAATAATTTGTGATTCACTTTGTTCAACATAATTTCGACTAATGCTTTATATTTTTGACAGAGTATTACTCTAAATTATCAAAGATTTAAAGAAAAAGAGTGCAAAAGGAGTTTAAAAATATAAATAATGCGAATGATAGCAAAGAAATGTAATATATAAGACCAAAATTGTTTTCTTGATTTCTTATATTTGAATTGAGTTAAGGAGAATAAAATAATATATATACTTTTTATTATAAATAATTAACTTTATTATAAAGAAATTGGAAAAAGGATTAAAAATACCCCTGAACTATAGGAAAAGATCTAAAAATACCCTTCTATTCATCTTTTGGGTCTAAAAATACCCTTCCATTCACCATTTGAGTCTAAAAATACCCTTCCATTCACCTTTTTTTACTCACTTATACCCTTTCAACTAACAACCCTTTCTTTATTATTATTTTTTAATATTTATTATGTCTCATTTTTCTTATTGGATGAAATAAAAACCCACTTCTACTAAAAGAATTTCATAATTTATCCAAATCAAAATAATATACCTTTTAAGACTCCGATTTTTTAAAAATAAAAAATCTAATAATTTTTTTTATTTGATGTAGCATTTTTCTTAAAAGTTTGTTTTAGATAATTAATATATTATAAAAAAATATTAGTAATGCTACAATTATAGCAGCATATTATATTATTCATAAATTCTAAGCAGTATCTTATTTTCCATTTTTTGTTTAAATATCTGATAACTTAAATTTTTTGCTAATAATATTCTGTGATAACTAATTTCAAAGAAAAAATTTCTCAAAAGATTGTAATTAAAAATTAGCTTATTCATTCAAACCAAAGAAGAAGAGAGAGAAAAATGTATACACTATATTTATGGATAATATTATATATATATATATATATATATAGATGAAATTATTAATTTGTCTATGAAATATTAATTATCTATATCATGTTTAGAATTTTGATTTAATTAGTTAAATATTAGTCGTTAATTTTTCTTATGCCATGTGTCTTCAATTTAAGTAAGAATTTGGAGAAAATAGAGAGAAAAGAAACGGAGAGGATCCGCATTCAAAAATATATAAATAAAAAAAGCTACAACAAATATAAAAAAACTACTAGATTTTAAAAAAAAAAGGATTGGGGTCTTGAAGAGGTATATTTTTTTTGGCTTGAATAAATTATGGGAAATAATCTAATTGAGGTGAGATTTTTATTTGATCCAATAAAAGAATGACACGTAAAAAGTATCTAAAATAAATAAATAAAGAGAGGGTTGTTAGTTTCAAGGGTATAAATGAGTCAAAAGGTGAATGGAAAGATATGTTTAAACCAAAAAAAATGAGTAAAAATGTATTTTTAGACTAAAAGATAGATGGAGGGTATTTTTAGACATTTTCCTATAGTTCTGTCGTATTTTTAGTCCTTTTACACATACATTATTCCACACATTTAGAAATCACCTATGTAAGTGTGAAGTGTAAGCCGCTTTAAGGAGAATTTGGTAAGACTAGTTCTCTACGCACTTATAAACCAAGACGTGTTCATGGCTGAAATGAACAAAATAATGAGAACCAAAAATAGTTCAAGGGTTGATTGTGTGACTTATGTTGTCTAGGTATACACCAAAGCTCGACGGTTCAAAGATATCAAATCTACCGATTGACCGAGTATATCCGATATATGTTCACTATGGAAAGTTCAAAGGGAAACCCACTTATCCAGATGCAATCAATCCTTACTTACGAACCACACCGTTTTTCATGCATATGTTTTAACAATAGTCATTCCTTATTCATGTGGGGGATTGTTGGGTTTTAAAGGTGTGAACAGGAAATGAAGGGTTGTGACTATGCCGAAGGGTTGTGACCTTTATGAAAGATTGTGACATTTCTAAAGGGTTGTGATCGTTTGAAAGGTTGTGTCTTTTCTAAAGTGTTGTGACCTTTCTGAAAAGTTGTCTTCTTTCCAAAGAGTTGTGACATTTACCCTTTGTTGGCTATAAATAGCGAGGTTTTCTCTCATTTTTCTGCATCGAATTCTTCCCTTCTTTTGCATACATTTCTTACAAAATAAAATCGATTGATTGTGTCTGTGTGTGTGATTCGTTGCTGTCATTTTGAGTTCGTTGAAATTATTGAAGTTTGAGGTACCGCTACTTCTTTAATGGTTAATCCATTTTATCTTGGGAGGAATTAATCTGCAGCCTCGGGTACTTGAGGAGATTAAATTTCTTAAGGACACACAGTGGGTTCTGTGGACTCAGATAGTTCTTTGTTTTTTTCTTTTCATCTTTTATTATTTCTGGTTTGCTAATCTGAATACAAGAGATAACATAAGCCACATTCTATCCTAGACTTCTCTCTCGAGTTACTCAAGCAATTATCCATTTATTTTATGGATCATGAAGCCACAAAATAATATAGTATACGATTAAGAGAATAAAACGTAATGGTAGAATCTGCTAAACAATCCAATAATTAAGATAAAGATGTTCATACAATGGTCACGACCCAGAATGAGGGCTTTTAATCGCTCATTATCTGATTACACAAAGTAGAATTCATAAACAACAAAGAAAAGTAATCGAAGTTAGAGTTTAGAAGTAAGCCTAGAATATTGGTGTGTTAGCTCTTTTATGTGCTCCTACTCCGTTCTCCTTTACAATAGGACCGAAATCTCTTTTTTGAAACACATGTCACGAGCTCTTCAGCTTCGCCTTGCACATGCTTCGTGGAGGTAGGGATGGCAATGGGGCGGTGTGGGGTGGGGGCGGGGCAGGTTGAGCTTAAACCGCAAAATTTTTAATCCGCACCGCATAACATTTTTTTCATTTTCAACCCTCCCCGCATAGACCCACTCTGCATGAACCCGCCCCACATAATTTTTTTAATATTTTTTTTTTCTAGTTAAGTTTGATACTAAAAATAAAATTCATAAACATAAATTCATTTTTTCATTAAGTTGTATTAATTTAATAGGATGGTGACTTAAAATTTTATTTTTTAGAGGTCAATTGGGAAACACGTAAGAAATTGAATTATTATTTTTTGAACCATTTTCGTTTACTATCTTTGAACATTTTAGTAGCTTTAAAGAAATTATCTTAATAAATAATGCTCTATCACTCTTATAACATGTAAGAAATAAAAAAATAAGTTCAAACCCACATAAAATCACATATACCCGCCTCGCCCCGCATTAGTTTTTAAAAAACCCACTTCTATCCTCCCTGCCCCGCATAGCATTAAACCTGTGCCACCCCGCATTCGCCCCGCCCCATTGCCATCCCGTGCAGGGGATAAACTTTAGAGGGGGTGTATTTTGACTCCCCCCACTCTTATAACATGTAAGAAATTAAAAATAAGTTCAAACCCAAATAAAATCACATATACCCGCCTCTCCCCGCATTAGTTTTTAAAAAAGCCCACTTCAATCCGTCCCGCCCGGCATAGCATTAAACCTGTGCCACCCCGCATTCGCCCCACCCCATTGCCGTCCCGTGCAGTGGATAAACTTTAGAGGGGGTGTATTTTGACTCCCCCCGCCCGCCTTGGATTTGGTTTTGTAAGTTTTGTTCATTTTTTTCCATACTTAGTGAATTTCAAGATCCTTTAACCTACAAAGCATAAAATACCTTTCTTAAGCTCTAAATCATGTAATTGAGTGAAAATAGGGAGTATCAAGCTAGAATCTACTCAAAATAATACACAAATGTGAGTGAAATACGGCTAAATAGACTATATATTCACCCAACATCAACTTTGTAGGTGAAATGCCTATATTTGAATTATTTCTAAGTTATAAAAATAGAAGTTGAATGATTTTTTGAAAAAAATCTCCTTATAATTGAGTGGGCATCTAAGATAATAGCTCGATCCCTATTTATAGTCTAACACCTATACGAGAGAATTGATAGAAAAATTAATTAACGTTCAAAAAGATTCAATCAGCTGCACCATATATTATTTAATTACACTAACGGCAATTTTCTTGCTTTCCCTCTTTTCATTTAATTTTATTATTCCCTCTTTCAATTTTATTTATTAGGTTCAACCAATCTGTACACACTAGGAACATGACGATAACAATTAACAACTACATTATACAAAATTCTTGAACATGTGTAGTGCTGCCTCACCAAATTTAACATGAATAATCATGTTCGTACCAATTACTATTTATCATATGCAATTAAATAGTTCTTTACTAAATTTTACAAGACAAAAAATTGTTCTTTATTTTGTACTAGATATAGGACCCCGTGCCAGCACGGGGCCCAAATATATAATTTTTTAAATTTTAATTTATGTCATATTATGGAATTTGAGAAGTTATTGAAATTTTTATATGATTTTAAAAATATTTTAAATTTTTAGCTATTGTGATTTGTAGT
>JAJOOF010015995.1:0-10349 GCA_029582545.1 Solanum lignicaule
TTTAGTAAACAACCGTTTCCTTATAAATTAGGGAAAGGAAAACTTACAACTCCTATGACAGAAGGAAGCCATCCTTTATACAAAGCACGTGGACCTTCCTCACGGAGTATGGTGGATAGGGCATGGACCATTCCTCTGTATTGATAAGGAGACTTCTCTGTCTGCAAAGCAGGAAAGAGGATTTTCAAGAAAGGTGTAGCAGCACGGTGCTCCATAGTCATTCACTCATTCCACGGTATGCAGAACATCAGAACAGGTAATATTTCTTCTAAGAACTCATAAAATACCTGCACAGTAATTCTTCCCCGCACCATGTCCATTGGGTAAGTTGCAGACATGGCAATTATGCCAGCACAAGCTCCAGCTCCAAGACGTAGTAAGGGAGTGAGCTGAGCATCCTCTGTGGAAAAAGGAAGATGACAGTCTAAATGATGACAAATTCTTGGGAATATCTTTCTGTTCCTTTTACATTATATTCAGGCTACTAGCATAGTATGACTTCTTATGTGCACAAACGACCAGAAAAATCATCAAACAATCTTCCTTAATTTAACACATTAAAAAGAGCTTTATCAGATGCTCTTTTGCTTACCAAATTAAATGAGCATGGTAGGTGCCGAATAAGTTAGAAAGTAAATGCTGAAAATATGGGGCATAAATATGTCTTGTGAGCTTTGGCAATCAGTCAAGCTGTTTGCCAAGGACGACTTAGATGCCAAAATTATGTGTAGATAAATTTCGTCTGACAACAACAACATACCTAGTGAAATCCCACTAAGTGGGGGACTGGGAGGGTAAAGTGTATGCAGACCTTACCACTACCTCGAGGTAGAGAGGCTGTTTCCAAAAGATCCTCGGCAGATAAATTTCGTCTGACACTACTAGAAAATCCAGTAGCGATCAGACGATCACAAGAAGCATATGGCAGAAAAAGTGACCTGCTTTGAAGGAGAAAAATTCTTATCTGTTTTTAAAACCTTATGTTGGCAACTGAAGTTATGGATAGATCAGGATGAGATTTGCCCTGAAATATGAAAATTTTCAGGTTTATTTTTGCTGCCTCAGCTGATGTTTTGATTTGATTACCAATGTCTTGGACCGCATGTGTTATGGGGTAAAATTTCTACCTAAATACAAATTTGCCCTGAAATATGAAAATTTTGAGGTTTAATTTTTGTTGACCCAGCTGATGTTTTGACTTGATTACCAAGTCTTGGACCATAAGTGTTGTGGGGTAAAATTTCTTACTTTTGAATACAGTGGTCAAATGAGACATTAATATAAGGCCTGCTGCAAAGGTAAACTATACTGGTAAGCTGAAGCACGAGAAATAGAAGGATCCTAGAACAGAAATAAGCTCACTTAAGAAAAGTGGAGGGGAAGAATCTTTATGGACGATCGGGCATAACCAATAGTTACTTCCTCTTCTTTTTTTTAAATCTTAATAATTATATCTTATTTGAAATGCCTGAAAAGCCGTCAGTTACAAGCATAACTGAAAGACAATCCAGAAAAAAAAAATGTGTCTTCCAAAAGGGTCATCCACTATAAGGAAAAGAAAATATTGGCGAGTATATCGCCATTACCCACAGCTTTGGTCCCTCAATCCAGGGTTTGGAAGAGTTGAACTGGGTATAAACCTAACCTCCGGCTCATTTTGCACAAAGTGGCTGCCCGCAACTAGAACTCGCATTTGTGCACTAGAACAGATTGAGCCTTTACCACCCACCAAACCATGGCCCTTGCTAGACAACATAATAAGCAGACATAGTGACAAGGAGAAGGAGAGTACAGATATATCCCATTGCTAAATCAAACATAGCATCTGTAAACATAAGAGTTTCTTTTTTACATGACTAAGCACCAAATACATTAGCAGGAAATGAACTAGAACTAGAAGTAGCGTGAACGGAAAAGGTAGAACTTAAAAACATATTTAAGCTCATACTTAATATCCACAAACAACAGCACAATGAATTGTAGTAACGTAACATGCAGTAGGAACACACTCCTTTAAGTTTTATAGAGATAGTAGGAAAAGAACTGTGCTTAAAGTTTTCTACATATCTGATGAAGACTGCTTAACATTTTAAACAGAGTAGGAAAAGAATTGTGCTTAAAGTTTTATAGATATTTCTTCCAATGGTTGGATTCATATATGAAATCTCATAGTTCATCCACAAGGAAATCATTGGAGGATTCCAAAGTGGTGAAATCAAAAACAAAAACATATGACAACTAAATAACCCAAAAGAAAGATAAACATACCATTGCCAGTTTGTTGCTGGTAAAGATATAGTATACCCCTGTTTCAATATCAATGAAGAAGTCAATAGAGGGAACAAACACCAGATATTTGATTTTAAGGGAACATGAGAAGCAAGTCTGAGTTGCAAAAAAATGCATAGTGTCAGATATGACTATACTTGGAAGCTTGCTCATAGCTGAAGAACTTGACTGCTGAGTTTGGGACGATACGTGCACAATTGGTGCCATTGCCCTTGAACAGTCCTTTGAACCCCTCAGTTCTCCAGATATATTTTAAGCCTGAAATGGTCCCATTGTATTTTATGCTATGTGAATTTTGAACCTGCACTTGAGACAGATCCTGTTAAAACTAGGAAACAAACTAGTCTAGATGGAACTACCCTTAAATGCACTATAAATGTATGCTTCATACAAAAGATTAGGCTCCTTCAAAGATAAAGCATGTCAGAGAAAAAGTTTACTATCCTAAACTTCAAAAGGAACAAAAGTTGATCCACTGATTATAAATTAAAGTATGGGTTACAGTGCTCCAACACTCAAATTAAGTATGAAATGCTTGAAGTCAGTTTTGTATTTTTCCTCCTTCCATAGAACCGTTGAAATAGCACAGAAACAGCAGGTATGAAACTACACTTCACCTGGAGCAATATCTTTAGCCGTTCCAGTGGGGCCACAGCAGTTCGTGACCTGCAGGATAAGGAGACCAGTAGTAAGTGCGGAATCAAGTCAAAATTAAGGGGAAATAGAATTTGTTCAAGCATTCATAATATCACATAGAACTCATGTACAGAAATATCAGGTCCAGCACAAATAAGATTTTGCTAAATAATATGCACCAGACAACCTCGCCAGATCTCTCAAACATTCAGATGCATGTTTCTGGTGAAAGAGTCAGCGTTATCTAAAGAGGCTGAGAATGAGATTCACAGGTTCTGAAAGCTTATGCGTGTTGAAAGAATATTAATACAGAAATATAAGTGAAATCCAATTCTTTCCACCTTTGTTTGTCTCAAGAACTTTGACTTATTTTCTTCAATGCAAAACTTCCTTCATGCAATTCAAACTAGCAGACGCTATTACTACCTCCGTGTCAATTCACATGGCAATCTTTCTATTTTGGACATCCCAGAATATTTCATCTCATAACAAAAATAATATTAGTATCTTATACAACTTTCACGTTCATAGAATTCAAGCACATTTAACAAATTATGCAATTTACACTTTGAAGCAATGTTACCTCCATCAAACTAATTTTCAACTGTAATTTAAACATTGTAACCTGTAAAATGATGTCATATCATATGGATGGAGGGGTGATTACTTAACATTATAAACTTGATGTTGATGTGATTACTTAACCCTTGTTTTTTATGTTTCAAACTATTACCTTAACTTCTCTCTCAAACTCAAAACAATAATTTATCCAGAAATTTACTCTTAATATCCATACGGGACAACAAGATCCATGATTTATCTATTGAACAATGGGGTGTAGATAGAGTTGGCAGTCACCACTCCCGGAAGTATAAACCACACAGTTCAGTCATCCAAGTTAAGAGCACATATACACAACAATCTCATCAAAGTCTTTGTTTGAGATAAGCAGAGTGAAAAACTTATGCTGGAACATGCAAGGCACTTTTGCACATGTCCGTCATAAAAGGAAAACAAAAAATCCATTACAATCAAATCATGTGATCAAGTAAACGAATACGGAATAACAGTCATGAACACCTCATTTACTGATGGAATACTATAGCTTCGCAAATCTTACACCAAAAGTATAAATACAGATGATATTTTGTGCAATTCTTCGGAAAGTCAACATGGATATTAGACAAAAAGCTCAAATTTTCTGAACAACGGCACCTTTGAAAACACCACTTGCCTCCTTCTCTATTTCCAGTTGACTCAATTATAAGGAAATCTAACTTCTTATTTCACTTTCAATGGGGGGAAAAGAGACGGTGGGGTGGGTGGGGGAAGTATACAACCTTCAGTTGAGTCCATCAAATTTACACATTTTCGCTCATGTTATTTATCAGGTGAATTAATGTTGTAAAATTTATTTAATTCACAATGTCTCATAAAGGAGAAGATTCAATTATGTAGTATAACTTACACGCCTCCGGCGACACCTCCAGCTACGAGTGACTTGCAGATACTGATAACAGCATGGCTTGTAGGCCTGATTTCTTGTCTAGCTAACTTCGCCTCTTCCGCGAGACTCACAATTTTCTCCACCGCTGATTCGCTCGCCTTCACATCCTCAGAAGCCATATAAGATCGAGATCGCCTAGATTATAGCTCAACCTGATACGAATCCTTAGATTTTGAACACTCTGTCAATGTATACTCAGTTCAAAACCAGAGGACCGATCGGAATATGGACGAGCTAAGGGAGGAATGTAAATTTCCCGGTGACAGTATACTGAATCGCGGCGGCGGCGGCGGCGGCGGCGTAAATGAACAGAGATCGATGAAAATGCAGCAGGGAAGTGAACGTGCAGTATCAGAGTTAAGCGACGGCGTTCGTACAAGTGTGCTGTCATTTTAATTAAGTATTTTCTTTATATAAGAAATTATTTTAGTTTCTTCATTTTAATTTATTGATTATCTTACTTACATTTTTTATGTAATTTAATTGTAATTATTATGTGATCTCTCAACAAATCTTCAAATTAACTTTAATTAATGAAATATTGGGAGATTCTCACTTTACAAGGTTGTTGAACACCTGGTGGGCCCGAGCGACAATTTCAACCACTAAATGAAAGAGTGGGTAGTTGGTCCTTAGATTCTGCTGATTTCAACGGTGAGATTATTTCTTTTTTAATTATAAATTTTGTATTCAAACGTTGAATATGGAGAAAATCATGTTGGAATCGTCACTCTCAATTGAATTCTGCATTACACAATTTGAATTTAATCAAAAATTCAATGTGAGCTGAACTCAAAAAAACCCGAAGTACAAAAGTGTCAATTACGAGAAGCCCCATGTAACCACAAATATATGATTCGAAAATATATGAGATCTCAAAAGATAGTAGTACTTAAAAGATTGTGGTTAGGAAAGAAGGGAAAAGAGTGGCTATCCATCCTTCGAAGTTCGAAAAATTAAAATATATCGTAATATGAAATAACTGTAGTTTTCTTGAACTATACTCTATTTATTCATTAAAAGAATGAAATAGTATTGTTTTGGAAGTTTTTCAATTTATTGTTTATGAAAACAATCTTTCAACAATTTTAAAAATATTATTTATAAATAGTTGTGATCTGTAGTAAAATTTATATGTTTTTACTTACAATTCTTACTTTAAAATATAAAATTAATGTCAAATTCACGTCAAAAATGGATTCATATATTGTATTTTTTATTTTAAACATTAGCATGAGATTGTAACCATGATGTTCTTATCCTTCCAAAAGACCCAAAAAAATAAATTTAAAAAAGTTATATGTTGCAGCAGGTAAGAGTGTCATTGTCATTTTCCTTAGTAGGCATTTGAACATACAATTTCAAATCGTGATATGAAATTATGAGATGAAATTAGCATCTGGACATGTGATTTCATGCTGATTTTATCTCATGATATGATATAATGAGATGAAATTTCAAATTCTCCAAAAAAAAGAAGAAGCATAATTTAGGATTCAAATCATGATTTGACATTTTCAAATATAAAAATTAACCCACAAGTTTATATTTTGTTAAAAAAAACCCATATTTATATCTACTGACTGTTTATTTCACAAGTAAAAAAATTTATAATTCATATCATTACTTTTAAAATCATTTATTTCTCATATAACAATTATTTTCACCAATATATATAAAATTTATTATTACTTCAAATCTATTCTTATTTACCATTTATATTCACCAAAATCCAAATTCGTTATTTTTAACAAATTTATTTACCAACAAGTGACTCAAAATAACAATATCGGTTCGTCTTCTCGATCATATGATCGAGAAATGCAAGTTCAACGTGAAGATTTTGTTCGTATTATGTGGGAAGATTATATTAAAGACTAGTACTCTACAACTCATGTTCACTCTAATTTTTTTTTATTGAATTTAAAGTTTGATGAATACATATTGTATTTTTTTAGAATAACTTTGTGGTAGTATATCATGCAATTTTATAAATTTTTGTTTGTTTAGTAATATTGTATGAAGAATTTGACACAATTTTAATAGTTTTGCAACTTATGAGTGCTTTAAGTTTATGAGAAGACATACAACATAAAAGTTCAGATCGTATGTCCAAACAAAACTTCAACTCCATCTCATGATTTCATGTCGCATGGTCAAATGAGCCTTTAGTAAAAAAAAATTATGTAGTTGATCAGAAATGTATTGACTTGATTTTTTTTAACAATCGTTTCTATCATATTCCATGACATGATCAAAAGAAAGAAATATAAGGTGATGATGCACATGGCCATTACTTTAAAGAAATATAAAGTGGTGATGCTTATGACATTTCAAAATAATGTTTAATATATATTATATAAATATGATAATGCTTAGACATCAAAATGAAATCCTAATAAAAATATATGAAGCACGTATATATGATTCTAGTCTATTCTTTGAAAAGAATAAGACTTGTCATTAGCATGTCGAAGATTCGGTCATTCTTGAAAATAAATGTGTCGATATTTGAATGTATTATATTCACAAAAATATTAAATGTTGATTAAATAGAAGGAATTGACACAAAAAGACAATTGCTACATACGATTGACAACATATAGCCCAATATTACTTAGCTATTAATAAATAAATAAAAACTAGCACATATTAGCCAAAAATAATAGACGTCATTTTTTATTTTTTTAAATAGTAAAAGATATTTAATATCATCTTTCCTCTAACTTCCGGCCATTTCTCCTTGAAATTCTCCTTTCAATTTATTATTTTTTAAAATAATAAAAGAAATTTAATACAATCTCTCTTCTAACTTTCAAGTATTTCCACTTAAAACTAGAAAAATATTATTTAGAATAATCTCTCTCCTTGAAATTTCCTACAAGTCCATTATCCACAAACTATTTTGCCCTTAAACTCAATCCATATTCACTAACAAATTTGTAAACATTGATCGGCATTTATCTAATAGATTGGTATACATTTGTATTACATACATTCGTTTGAATTCATAATAAATTGGTAAATATTTGTTTGCATTAATATATTTCAAATTTTACACATGTATACATTTGTTATGGATATATTCATTGATGTTCATTAATAAATTGATATACATTTATTTGTATTAGAACTTTTCTAATTTTACATAGTATACATTTGTGCATTACTATTTTGGAGTGAAGTCAACGAAATTCATTAACAAATTTAAATAATTTCACATTGTTATATGTTGGTTTGTACGAAAGATGAATTTAAATTGGTAACAATGGATAAACAAATAATTTATTAGATATGCATACATAAAGCAAATTTAGGAATATAAGAGAAAATTTAGGAGAAGAACAAATTTAAACATATGAAAGATTTAAGAAAGAGAAAAAAGGAAACCTCAACTTATTACCGTTGAGAGACCACCCACAAGGAAAGAGAAGGAAAAGAAGCAACAAAGGAATCGAATTTAGAGAGAGAAAAATATTAGAAAAGTAGTTCCACTTTTTTAGAAAACAAAACGGGCTAATTCTTGTAAAAATAAATATTAAAAAATGTTTTAATGTCAAAAAATAAAAGAGGACTATTTAATGCCAATTTAGTAAAGATTGTCATGATGTGTAAATTTTTACTAAACAGTTCTAATGGGCTCCAAAATTTCCAGTTTTTGCATGTAAGCCCATATATAAGCCTGGAGTTGGAGTAGCCCAAGGAAAGCAATAGGCTTTAATTAATTGAACGATTTGTCCTTCAAATGAGCTGAATTTATTTATTTTTCCTTAGCAACCGATCTTTTATCTAGCGAGGCAAAAGTTCTTTAAGGACATGTATATGTGAAACATAACTTGTGGGATATTGCAATGACATCCTTGCGAAGCAAAAATAAAAAACCAACCCAAAACAGAGGCAAAAGTTCTTCAAATGGTGAGGGCACTAGGTTTCTTCTTTTTAAACCATGTTTTGGAATTTTTAAGATTACAGGAACCAAAGTTTATAAGTGTAAGTTGAGACTTGAGTTGATCATCCCGGAGTCTATGATTTATTTAGGCCCATTCGACTTATCAGTCTATGATGGACTGGCCCATATGAATTTTTGGGCTTTATAATACACTATGGCAACAGAGCAGCAAAAGCCCAAATAAATGGTGTGTCCAAAACCAGCAAAAGATTTACAAAAAATTGTCATTTAAGCGTGAATTGGGATGGTTTAATTGTGCTTATAACTAATGGTTTATTTATTGAGAAAATGGTAATATATGTAATTGCTTGAAAGTATAGGAAGGATTAATATATATGATAGTGATGACTGATGTATATCTAATAAGGTAGTTTTCCTAAAAAGATAAAATTAATCTAAATAGGAGTCAAACTGCATGAATTTTGACCAATATTTTAAGATATGTTTTTTAAATCATATAACTATGAGAAAAATTATAACTTAGTAGTATACAATTTTCAAACATCTAAATTTTAAATTTTAAATATTAAATTAATTTAATTCAATTTATTTGAAATATGGATAAGTAAAAATGAACAGAACGTCTAACCAAAAAATCCCATTTATTTGTATTTATGATAACGACGTTATCCAAAAAAATTGGGCTCTTTTAATTTAGCTTTTATGGCATTTAAGAGATGGGGAAATTGAGTGAAAGTAACCAGGTGTATGTATTTGGAATTTTGGAGTATGGACCACTTTGAAAGATTTTCAGGATCTTATCTGAGTTTTAAGCAGATGTGTAAACAACAAAGATCGATGGTTGGTTAGGAGCGCCATCTCCGAATTGAATTTTATAGTGGGCAATTTAAATTTAGTTGAGACTTTAATGTGGGCTTCAGACGATTGAAATTTTTTTTTGACGGGTTCCAATATGAAATATAGTTAGATATTTGGGTATATATTCAAGACCAAAATAATAATGTTGTTGCAGAGCTAATGATGAAGGGTGTCTCTTTTTCAATTTTCTCATAAAAATATCTTTTAAGAAAATAAGTTGTTTAACAATATGGAAAATATTTTTTTCTAGTAGGAGTTGCAAGATGGTAGTTTTTTTTTTCTCGTCATGCATTTTCTTTAATCTAATATTATATAACATTTCAAACAAATAAATTTTTACTGTAACGATAATTAAGTAGGACCTAAGTGATGTGATAGCTTCAGTTCTTCTAGAAGAAGTGTAACATGACACTTGTTAAAGTGGAACAACCACTTTGAATGGTTTTTTTTTTTTTTGGTTTACACTCGGTATTTGATTGTTGATAGCCGCAATGGAGCTCAATTATTTTTGCAGGACCCTATTCAGGATAAGTACTTCCTACCAAAGATTTTTCCATACCCAAAATTCGAATCCAATACATCTGATTAAGGGAAGAGCTATCTCATCCATTACACCACATCTTTTGATGTTAACCATTCTTTCGTTACGTGGGATGACCACTATATGATAATAAGTGTATAATGCAATAAATATATATGTATGGAACCCTAGTTTATTTATCCATCACTTTAATTTTTTATTATTTATGGATGAAATCATGCTAAAAAAAATGATATATTTGCGTATGGGATTGCAGTAATTAATAGATATATGTGACAAATATTTCTGGTATCTTCGAATTTTGAGGATGAAATGATATTAAATAAAAAAATGATACTCGTGTATGAGATTTGCATTAAATTAAAAGATGCGTGACGAGTATGTATTATATAGTAAGTTTTTATAGCTTGACCTTAACTAGGAGGAGTTTAATTAAATCTTACTTCTTTTGTTATACAAGTGCTCTTTAATTAAAGACTAATCACTAAAACTTTGACACGAAAGTGGCGGGTCAAGCTTCTCCATATTACAAATGTTCTTTTTTTTCAAAGTTGAAATGTTTGATGAATCTTTTAGGAGAAGATAAAAAATGTTTTTGAATAGAAGCA